>APFE031398336.1:62619-91872 GCA_000404065.3 Pinus taeda | reverse complement strand
TGTACAAAACTTCCTGGGGTATACATCCGGCTGAAACAAAGACCTCTGAACAATCATGCTCCACACACAACACATGGTCTACACGCTGCAAAAATTTAGGCATTATCTATTAGGAGGGCATTTCAAGATGTATACAAATCATTCTGCCTTAAAATACCTGGTCAACAAGCCTATGTTTGGGGATTGGGGGGGGGGGTGCTTTGCAAATGGTTGATATTATTTTAGGAGTATGACTTTGAAGTCATTGTGAAGCCGAGGAGGTTGAATGTTGGACCTGACCATCTATTGCAAATTGAAATTAATGAAGAACCCTATAATTGGGAGATAGGGTTTCCAGATGCACAACTCTTTGTAGTGTGCATAGTTGATGACCATTTTGTAGACATTATTCACTTCTTAACTATAAGGATGGTGCCTAACAGCTATATAAATGAACAGAAGAAAGAATTACTAGTGTGCATAGCCGAATTTTTAGTCATTCCGGGACATTTGTACAAAAGGGTGTAGATGAAATATTGCAGAGAAATGTGTCGGACTTTGAGCATGATAGTATTCTCATTGAAGCTCGTGGGGGAGCTGCGGGAGGCCATTATGCAAGAAAGGCAACTGCGCAAAATATTTTGCACGTAGGTCTATGGTGGTCGACATTGCACAAGGATTCCAAAGCATACTGTAAGGTGAGCGATGCATGTCAATGGACTGGAAGACCATCATGAAGGGATGAGATACCACTCCATCCTCAGTTATCTTTGTGGGCATTTGAGAAGTGGGTGATTGATTTTATTGGGCCAATTCACCCCCTGCAAAGAAATGGGCGTGCGCTACATTATCATTGTGATAGAACATTTAACCAGATGGGCAGAATCACGGCTAGTAAAGGATTGTAAATGGGCTACAGCTACAAAATTCTTGTTTGAATATGTCTTAACAAGGTTTGGATGCCCGAAAGTGTTCATGAGGGATAGGGGTAGGCACTTTTTGAATTAAATGATTAGCACGTTGACTGATGAATTCCAGGTCTACTATCAGAAGAGTACACCATATCACCCATAGGCTAATGGGACTATCGAAGCTTTTAACAAAATTTTGGAGAATGCCTTGACAAAGATTTGTAACGCACAACAAAATGATTAGGATGTGCACATACCTGTAGTGCTATCAGCCTATAGGACAACCTGTAAGAAGCTGATAGGTCAAACGATGTTTAGATTAGTCTACAGGGTCGAAGACGTAATGCCAATGGAATACATTGTGCCTAGTCTGAGCATATCATATTTAACGGATATGGCGGATCACGAGGCCTTGGAAGAATAGCTCGCGCAACTCATGCAGCTCAAAGAGGACTGATTTTTGGGAGGATTCCATCAAGAAGTACAAAAGGAACGTGAAAAAGAAAGGCATGATCGCCATATCAAGTTTCACACATTCAAGGTAAATTATCTTGTATTGTTATATGATAGTAAGTTCACTAAATTTCCAGGTAAATTCTAGATGCATTGGCTAGGGTGATATATTTTCAAGGAAATTACAGATGGTGGCATAGTTCAGCTCACGAAGTTCAATGGGGAACCCTTCCCGAGAAGAGTGAATGGGAACAGGTTGAAATTGTATACAAGGGATCCTGCGTAATGACTATACAGTAGTAGGATAGTCTTAGTACTCTAGGAAGTTGCAAGGGAGCGCACAACTATAAACTACACTTCTTGGTTGGGAGGACGATGCAGCAACCTAGCTACATGGAGATTGACAAGGATGCACCAGATGAAGCTGCGCTCAAGAAGATGTGTGAAAGGGAAAGGTACCGCGCAGCCCAACAGGAAAATGACCGATGGAGTTACTATTCATGATGGGGCGGCCAAAAAGAGGTTAAGAGGAGTGGGGAGGTGGAAATTAAGGAAAAAATCTTTGAAGATATGCCACCAAAACAAAATTTATTATCATAATTTGGGGGGAATGGTCAGATTTGAATTCAAATCCCCCTATAAAGTGTGCATATCAATCCAACAGAGAACACTTTGCGCTCTAATCCTTGTTGATGCATTTTGTTATCTGACGCATATGAGTCGAGCATTCTGGGAGGAAATTTTGTCGTGCCCCCCATTTGCAAACTATTCTGCAGAAGAACAAGAGCTATTCATTAAAAAATGACTGCCACTAACCCTGTTGAAGCCCTTAGTTCGGAAGCAGTTGTGTCTAAAGCGTAAGGTTTAGAAGTGTCCAGTATGGAGGCTACCCCTGTTATGCGCACGACACCTAGGTCGCCTAGGCCGAAATAGATTGTGGAATAAGACAAGAATCCTGCTATCAAATAAAAGCAACCAACCATGAAGGAAAAAAAGAAGAAGTCAGTGCCAGTGCGGATGTCCCCAAGGAAGCATACAGAGCCACAAGTGAAGCAGAAAAAAGACAAGCAACCAGAAAAAGTAGTGGACCTAGAAGAAGAAGAATTATAGGGCATTGAGGATGTTGATGTTGAAGAGGTGGAGCCTATGATGAGGCTGCTTGAGTATATCCCTCCATGGAAGGGAAAAACTGAAGTAACAAAGGATTCTGATTCAGGGAAATTTGCAATTTTGACACCATTGTCACCTAAGCAGGTCACATTCGAAGGTCCTAGGCTAGCGTGCATTCCGTTGCTTAAGATGGAGGATTGGGACCTCAGGGACCATACAAAGTTTCCTCACTTAGTGACTCAGAAGTATAGGCAGAAAATTTACTATGATGACACGGGGGCTACACTATTGGAGCCCATGAAGTGGGTCCACAGTGTTGAGTAGTCGGGGTTGCTCAATCTGCTGTTAGTACTACATTATCACCACTCCAGCATCAACATGATATGTGTGCACCAGATCCTGATGTTGGTGCATGATGGCTGCCTATGGCTAGGTGAGGTTGTCCCCATCACAAACATGTTGATCCATAGGATAAAAAGATTGCCTTACAAAGGGTGAACCCTACCAAAGAATTTGGAGAAAAAACTAGAGAAAAGGAGTTGGCAGATAGGATGAAGAAATAATTTGGTCTAATCAAAAGGTCACATGGATACTCTATCACCTCCATCTCAGACCTAACAGTACAGTTGGCTGCCCAGATTTTAGCTGGCAATCTAATGAGAAAATGATGCACGGATGAAGTTCTGGCACTGGTCAAATCCCTCGTAGCTCGGTGCGTGAAGGGTGTACAATTCAATTGGGCCAAGTATCTCTGTCAAGAGTTCCTCACGAACTATCGTGAGGCCTAGGAGGAGAGCAATCCATTTCATTATGCCTGGCTATTGTTTTCAATAATTTTGGTTGCTTGGAAGTTACCAAAGTATAGCCAATTTCCTCCACACAAAGAAGAATTTCTTGAGGCAGCGCGGTTTGCCTCGTTGTGGACCATAAAAGATCCAACGTGTGTTCAGGAAACAAAGATATTTTGGGTTTTGATGGATATGGACCTTCACATGGTGGTTAATCAATGGCGACGGTTGTCTCCCACTTTATTTGTGAAGCTATCAGCCTCTGCAGAATTCAAAGCCGATTTCCATAGGCTTTATTTCAAAGTGTTCAAAGACCCTAGGCAAAAATGGCATGAGTTGCCTTATATGGTGACAAACACAAATATAAAGGAATTTGTGGGACTCTGGCCTCAGGAATGGTTTGCGCCTACTGAATTAGATGTAGTAATGAGCAAACGTGTAGAGACCTCTACTGTGCAAAAGTGAAAGGAAGCCGCTCATAAAGCTGCATGCACCTTGACAAAACAAAAGAAGAAGGGAGCTGCTAAGGTAGCTGCAGAGAAGGCTCGAATGGAAAAATACTGCGCTGCTAAAGAGAAGGTGGAAAAGCAGCAGCATGAGTCGCTGGAAGGTGACAAATCAACGTCACCTGAAACAGAAGAATAGGAGTTGTCAAACCAAGGCGGAGGTGGTGACGAGGGGCAGAGCACCCCATTCATTTTGAAGAAGTGAGGGCAGAAACAAACTGGAGGATCGTGAAAGAAACAAAATTCTGATAAACAGACACATGTCGATCCAATGATCTTAACAAAAGGTGATCTCTATGAGATCGACAACAAGATATGGGACACCACAATAGAAGTGTTATAACAGTTCGAGCAACATTACATGCAGACACTAGGAAGTGTCCAGAAGGATCTACGCGAGCTGCAGATCTAAGTGAACAAGATTCAAGAGGATGTCGAAAAGGCGAGTGGCGTGTAAGCAAGCCTGATGCAGGGCCATAGGACTATCACAGAGATTGACTGGCCTTTGGATCTCGGAGTCTTTACTTTGCCAAAGGAATTAGTCCACGTGGAGTTGGATGAGGATTGCATGGTGCCTCACACAATGAAATATATGGGACTAAACCTCGCCGCACTACCGCTTGAGTCTCTTCATGCGCTACATTACAGGGTCATTGATGAGCTAAAGATCATAGACCAATGCACACTCACTTCTGTCAATGAATTCAAAGTCAACAGCCAAAGACTCGAGCCCTGAAGGAGCAGGAGGAGTTGCAGACACAACGTCAGAACCTGGTCACAGTGATTGAGCAGGCTTGCAAATCCGTACTTGAGTTGTGTATACCTGATGATGCAAAGGCTTCAGCCAAGGTAAGGAAATTGGCTATTGCAGTACATGCTTAAGGTCAGTAAGGTGACATTCGACCTACCCATGCAGATAGTTGAGCTATAATTGAAGTTGTAGCCAACCACACTACCAAAGGTTCGGGAACAAAGAAGAGATGCGATAAAAGAATCCATGGCCCAACTAGACGTCACAGTACAAGGATGTGACCAGCTCTTCACTCAGGCATTAGACCTCTGGGATACCCTTCAGGAGGATCCTACACTGCAACAGTTGAACACAGAAATCAGGGAAGCCTAGTAGCAATATGATGAGAATGATAGTGCGAACGTTGGCACCAATTCAGCACTTCATGTGTTTATAGGAAGGAAAATCAAAATTGCTGCAGATACAAGAATTGTAGAAGAAGAAGTCCTTGCTCAGCACATGGCTTGAGCCTTGGATAGAGGAAGCCTACCATTTTTCACAAAGCATTCATGAGAAGCTAAAGGTAATGTAGCAAACAGAGAGGACTATGCAACTAGTACTAGAAGGGCCAACCACCAAGAAACTGGTCTAGGAAGTACAACAAGCAATAGAGCAAAGCACCACGGAGCTTCAGGCACTGATTAAGGCATTCAGCAAACTCTGCCAGAAAGTGGAACAACCAGCTGAGTGGCTCGAGGGTGATTCACGATCTTTATGTTGGGGGCCTATTGGGATGGGGTCCCCTGGGTCAGTTTGGGGTTAGTTAACCCAAGTTTTGTATACAATTGTGTAAAAGATGTAAAGTCTCTGTGATATGTGGATGCGGAGCGCGTAGATGAATAAGATTCGAAGGGGTTTAGCCCCTTATTTTAAGTAAAGTTTGGAGTCGGTTTTGAGATTCACCCATGGTCCGCGGACCATGGCATTGTATGAAAAAATCTATAAATATTGAGTCTTAGCAAGTCTTAGGAAATATGAAGTTTTGATATAGAATTGGGTTCATTGAAGAGATTTGGGCAGGAGCTAAGGCAGGAAGGCTCTACTTCCTGCACTTAGGTAGAGAAGGGAAGGCTCCACAACTGAGTGCGCGGAGGTCTGGGTAGAGTCTGCAGCTGAGTGTGCAGACCCCTGTAGCTGTGTGTGCAGAGTAGTTTGAGTATGTAATCAGTGAATTGAAAATCAATAAACACAGTTTTATGAAGAATTACTAAGTATTTCTGTTTGTATTTGTTAAAGTTATATGTTGCTGATGAATGACATGTTTTATGAAATACTGATTGAATGCTACGTGATTGTCTTGAATCTGTCTTAATAATGTGACATGAATGCTTAGCCACTTCCGCGAAGTTGCAGGTCATTTCTCTTATGTTTTCTAATGAATTAAGTAGATCTGCGTGAACTCCTATTTAGGGTTGCTTTTTGATGCGTGTAAATAGGTAAATCAACTGTTAAACATCTATGAGGACTGATTATGGACCTTCGCGAAGATCTGAAAGGCACTTTAATTAAGCTAAAGTGACATGCCCTAGAATTCTATTGATCTGCGCAGAGGCAGATCCAAGGCGCTGGAAGACATCACACTAGTCTCTAAATGCAGAAACTTGGTTCTTGCATCCCCCCATACTGTTTCAAGTGAGATTGCAGCTTGCACTATGCGGGTTGTTGCCGAAAGGGCCAATAGTGTACGTTTTTGTTGATTGGGACAACTAAATCTAAACTTGGGCCAGGAACCCCCTAAGCCAACAACGACATGACCATGATGACATTTTATGACCTTGAAATTGGAGGGAGTAGTAATGACACCTAGGACCTGACTCAAGACTCATTTGAAAATAAAAATACATGTCAAATTTTATTTGAAAATATAACAATTTGACCTAATGACCCTATCAATCACATGGAAAAAGTACATTTTATCCCTGGAACTAATGGAGACTAACAACTACGATGGTGCATTGGTATGTTGTATAAGTAGTAGTAGAATCTTGGATGTTGTACAAACGGTTATCATGGTAGTGCATTTAAGGAAAAGCATATCCATGCATCTCAACTTTTGTAATTCTTCGTTGCACAATCATGGAAATACCTGTAGGAGAAGGTGTGGGGAATAACATGGAAAAAAGGCCTTCGGTGGTGTATTCATTTACACAGGATAGGGACACTGCAGGTCAATCAAGTGTGTTTGTTGAATTTGATTGAGTCGAGTGTAAATAAGCACATATGTGCTCAAGTTCAATACATGAATTTGGGAGAGTTGGAACGAAAGAGGAAGGTTGGAGATATGATGGAGTGAGGATGACATGAGGGTCATAATCAGAACCAATTACAGTTTCATTGGGTTTGGCAAAAGAGGTGGTTATAACCACCGTTGGAGGGGTTCGTGCTATAGTTGTTTTGGTTGAGGCAATTTCATAGCCCAACATAGTGTACAACATGGCTGGTGACTTGGTGGATATGTAAGCAACCACAACAATCCTACATGGACCAGGAAAGGGCCACGTAGGCACTCCATGAAGTTCCATGGATTGACATAGATCCCTTTTATTTGGAAACCTTCTAACTTGCAATCTAGGAGTCAAATCAAGATAAAAAAGTTATTGTCGAAAAGCTCTCAACAAGTTAAATGAAATGGTGATGTTAGTTTTAATTTCTGCAAACTTTAAGAAAATGAGTCGTGCAACCCCACCTTCATAAGAAACCTTGGAGTTTAGGTCAAAACAAATAAGGAACACCTCTCATAGCCCAAGAAAAGTCAAGGGGGTGGGACGGAAGTGGTTACAATGACAATGTTTTTGTCTCAGCTCCCCATTAGGTAATCGATGCGGCCTAGGAATATTAGATATTGCAAAAACCAGAAAATAAAGGAAATCACAACCAAAGTCTCATAATGGAACTACAAAACAGAGCCATGATATTGAAAGATTAGATGCCAAGTTATGGAATCTTACGATGGAAGCTTGCTAGCAGAGGTGTAGGGTCCGATGAACGGTAGAACTTGATGGCAATATTCTCGTTTCCTGGGCATAATAGTTGACAGAAGTAGACATTGGAACTTCATAATTTGTGAGGTTTTATGTTTTACATGTTTTGCCCTGATATATATGAACTCGATGTTGGAACCATTTAACAAAAGAACTTTTCTATTAGAGGTCTAGACTTCTTGAAAAAACCTTGACTAGTTAGCATAATTGACCTATGTATCTCTTTATGTATGAAGAAATGAAATCACTCGATCCAATAACGATTGTTTGAATGAACAAAGCACAAGACCACCATTAAATCGATCCACAAAAAAATACATATAAAAAATAAAATAAAATCGATACTTTATTCAATGGCAAGAAAAATATGATTAGAAATTTGCAGCAATAATTGCACTATCACCCTCAAAGTCTAACTTAATCATTTTCAGACTCTAATCTCTCTCTAAATCTCCTCTCTTCTTATTACATTAAAAGCTTATTACACACTTTCATACAAAATGCTAACCAATTAAATGTTTTTCCTAATTAATATAACAACCTCCCCCAATTTAAAGCTTCCAAACTCTTTAAATACCTTTTAAAAATATTATAATCTAGAAATTATAAATATTATATAGTTAAATGAAAATGTGAAGAAATTAATTTCTCTAATAAATATTTTTACCCATGAAAATCAATAATAAATTTGACCAAAAAAACAATTAATTTAATTATAGGATTCATAAAAATCAATTAATTTTTAAAGTTAATTTAATTATATGATTTTGTCCACCTTTCTGCCATGCGCTTGCTTGGAAAAAGATTACACTCTAGGTTCACTGAACCAACGACATGCACCTCGTTGATATTAAAGTAGTTTGGCACAACGCTCCAATTTCTCAAAGCCCATCTTTTATTCCATCCTTGACATTTAAGTTGCAGTTCACTTTTCCATTACAACATACATATATTCACAAAAATAATGTGTATATACATACAATGTTGTACGATGCGCTCGCTAGATGTCCAGCACGCCAGTGGTCCAATACAAGGAATTGTATATATTCAGTGTATATACTTACGAACATTATTCAGCTTACTTTTACTTTTTGTTCTTTTGGAGTTATATGGGCAGCGGAGGGGAGAGGCCCGCCGCCCGAGAACGACCTTCCAAATCGTTTTTCCGTTGTCCACGTGTGTGTCAAAAGGAAATCCGATTATTCTGCATGTCCCACTTACAATATATCAATATCTATATAAAATTAATTTATCTAGTGATGTGTGGTTTGACGGTAAGTCATATGGGCGAAGCTCGGGGAGGCCGAAGTTCAAATCTCATTGAGTATAATGACCCGCTGTGGTGGTGGCTAGAGGGGTGGATTCCCCTTTCCCGTGAGCTTAGTATACCCGACTTGCCGAAGTTCAAATCTCATTGAGTATAATGACCTGCTGTGGTGGCGGCTAGAGGGGTGGATTCCCCTTTCCCGTGAGCCTGCTCTTGCTAAAATCATAGGAACTTAGTGTACCCAAATCATTAGGAACTTAGTATACCCAATCATAGGAACTTAGTATACCCAAATCATTAGGAACTTAGTATACCCAAATCATAGGAGCGTGCTGTGGTGGCGGCTAGAGGGGTGGATTCCCCTTTCCCGTGAGCCTGCTCTTGCTAAAATCATAGGAACTTAGTGTACCCAAATCATTAGGAACTTAGTATACCCAATCATAGGAACTTAGTATACCCAAATCATTAGGAACTTAGTATACCCAAATCATAGGAGCGTGCTGTGGTGGCGGCTAGAGGGGTGGATTCCCCTTTCCCGTGAGCCTGCTCTTGCTAAAATCATAGGAACTTAGTATACCCAAATCATAGGAACTTAGTATACCCGACTTGCAGGTGGTTGGTTATGCTCATGGTGTTATAGTGGCAGCTATAAGGTTTGAACTTCACCATAGATTAGGCCTGACAGTCACTGATTCACCATGTTGTTAAAAAAAAATTAACTTATCTAAATGAATGGAAGAAGTGGTTATAATTAATATATATAGGCCTACCGATTCACCATGTTGTTAAAAAAAAATTAACTTATCTAAATGAATGGAAGAAGTGGTTTATAAATTAATATATATATATAATAAAATATCTCATTTGTTTTTCAATGAAATCAAGAAATCAGCAAATGATATATTAAATTATCTTTTTAAATTTCATTTAGATATTCAAATTACTTTAATTTAATAATTTAATTAATTTAAAATTTCTTTCAATTTTTAACTAGACTATTGTCAAAAATAAGGGATAAAGTATTTTTCCCAATTGATAAAAGAAATGCCTAATCCATTCTAATATAAGAGATAAAAGCAAATCTAATAAATTAAACATTTTGCCTTTCAATATTGAAATTTCATTATATAAAACTATGGTGGATAGAATATTATATTATTAAATTGTAATTTTAAATGTAAAAATAAGTAAATGTAGTATAAAATTATTAGAAAAAAGATTAAATATCAATGTTATATTGTCTTAATTTTAAATATTGTGGATATATTAAATATTTAGTTATATTTAAAAGTGTGTTTATTTTGAAATAAGATTTCTAGAATATCAATGTCGTACTGTTTACTAAATGTCGTGGTCATACTAAATATTTAGTTATATCAAAACGTGTGTTTATTTCTAAATACAATTTTTAGAATTTTAGTTTAAATAAATAGATGATAGAGATTTAATCTCTACAAAATATTTATTGAATATTTTTTTTAGTAATATTCAAAATAGAGGGTCGAGATCTATCTCAAAAGTAGTTATGCCTTTTTTACTTTAAAAAATAATTTAAAATGCTATAAAATTTAATTAAATTTAAATATATATAAAATATTTTAACTATTAAATGACTTATGGTTTTTTTAGTGTATGGTATTGATAACCCATGATATTGTAACAAAACCTATTTATCGATTAAATTTTTTCATAGTAAAGTGAAAGTGAATCTTTACGGTTAAGAATCTTCTCTCTTAGTTTAATATTCTTTTAATACTAATAGTAATAATAATAAATTCATAACTTAGTTTATTTTTTGATATTTTAAATTGGTAATGTGAGATGTATTGAAAGATGTATTTTACAACATGAAAGTGTAATTCTTTGCATGTTTAATCTCAAGTTGACATGTGACCATTTTAAAACAAAAATAAAATATTCTCCAAATAGAGAAAAGAAAAAGTGTCCGCTGTAGTAAAAAAAACTTGAATTTACATATTTAAATATACATTAAGAATCTCTCTCACTATGCTAGTTAGGTATTTTACCCATTATAGATAAGATTATATATATACTATATAATATATATATATATATATACATATAAATATATATAAATATAAAAATAATAATATATATATATAATGTGACTATAATAAAATATTTCAATGTCCAAAAAGAAAAAGGTAACTGAAAGTGAAAGAATTCAATTGCTTCCTAATAAAAACAATATAAAAGGAGATGAGTAATTCATTAAATTCTTAATATTAAAGTCAATATTTGAATATATATATATATATAATATATATATATATATATATATTTAAAAAAAATAATTTCAAGTGAATAGTGATTGATAATAAAATATTTCCTTTTTTCTTGCTAAAGCAAGAGTCGGTCCTTCTATTATCTTGTCACTAAAAAATATATTACATAAGATACATCGCACCCAATAAGGAAGAGGGCTAAAGCCTTAGCAAACACTTCAAGCTTTTGGAGAAGAGTCAACTACTTGAGAACTGGGTCTAGTGCCCAAGAAAAAACAAAACTCACTACCTTCACCGCCCGAACCGAGAACCAAGGTCAAGCGGTCAAGGGGCAGAATGGAACTAAAATGTGAAAACCCGAAAAAACTTTGAGCGGACTCGAAGAGATGAATAGGGACCACATAATAAAGATTTCGGGTCCGCTAGGGATCACTCGGACCCACTAACCTTCTTGTCGAACCTAAGCCCTTGATCTGCCGCTACATGATCCAACGGCTGAGGGAAATATTAGGCGAAGAAGAAGTCGGAGGAATACCTGCTCGATAGAGGCGGTATTCTCTCTCCTCTGAAAGCCACGTGTTGAATGCTGAGTGGCATGAGAGACAATTCTAGTAAACCACTTCGGGTTTTGAGGACGCTCGATAATCTGGAAACCACTTTGACGCCCAATAACCCGGTAACTATGGATACGCATCATTACTGCCATCCATTCGACTGCGCCACCTATTTGAACAGATGCCTCACAGATTAGAGCGGATTATCACAATTCTTCTAATTGCCTCCTCGTCTGCAAAACCAATGAGAAGGTGACCTGTAGTATTCCACTGTGAGACCCGAATATGCCAAATCTCAGGTTGTCTTTCAATCGAACCCCTATTGAACTTTTGATTAAAGGTCATCTGGCGGATTCCCTTTCATGTGCTGATAAAACTACTTGTCTGTGAGGGCCAGAGTGTGGCAGCCCTTGCGCATTTGTCCTGCAGGAACCGACTCCCACAAGCAGCACTTGTTGTCTTTTGTGCATCTCACCCCTTCATTAGCAAGCTAGTCCACTACTCTATTGGCATCTCTACGCACATGAACAAAACTAAGAGTTTTTAGAATTCTTAGGTGCAATTGAATTCGGTAATAGACCTGCAAAAGTCTCCAGTGTCTCGAGACTTTTTCTAGTGCAGTGCCCGTGCCTAGCCGCTTGACCGAATTAATTATTAATTCCGAGTCAGCCTCAATGATTGTATTATGTAGATTGAACTCTATCAGAATCTCTAAGCATTGCTCAATGGCCATGAGTTCAGCCATATTGTTAGTGGCCCTCCCCAGATGACTATGAAAGATGATTTTTATGTTGCCCTCTTCATCTCTTATGACTCCTCCATAACCAGTGTCCCCAGGGTTACCTTTTGAGGCTCCGTCTATATTGAATTTTTAAAAACCATGAGGACGGGGTTGCCAGAAAGCCTTTCCTATTGCTATTTGCTTTGTTGTCTTATTAGTTCCCTGAGGGACATGAGACTGGAGTCCCAACAGTTCTAGAATGTGAGCATCTTGATGACTCGGGGGTTTCTCAGGAGGTTGCTTCCAAAGGGCATTGATAGTTTCTTTAATCTGTTTTAGGATTTGAGCTATGATACTTTGAGCTAAGCCAGATTTATCTTTGAAGATCTTGTTGTTACGTTCTTTCCAAACATCCCAGATCAAGAATCCTGGAATTAGAGCCTAGGCTGTGTTGACTATCTCATTGTCTGAGAAGTCCTTCCTCCAGTTCTTTAAATTATCAATGATGTCATTTTCATTCCTGTCTATCTGCTTGAAGATATAGTCTACCCAATTCCATAAGGTGGAGGTGAAAGAGCAGAGGTTGAGAAGATGATCCATAGTTTCTTCTTGCAGGCCACATAGTTGGCATCTTGAAGGCCCAGAAAAACCTCTCTTTCTTAGATTTTCCCAAGTTAGAATCTTTTTGTGCTGAACTAGCCACCTGAACAAATTGATCTTCATCTAGTGTGGGTTGTTCCATAGGTCTTTCCATGTCTTATCAGGGCTTGAGTAGTTTAGTCCTGTGGCTATTCTTTTAGCTTCTTTGAGGTTGAAGATGCCCCATTGTTTCTACCCCATCTTAGAATATCATTCAAGGTGGAGGTCAAAATTTGTCTCTTTTCCAAAATAGCTTCCAGAGCAATAGCTTGGGTCTTCAACGAGGTCTCTTCAATGTAGTCTGGTACCTTCCAAATTCTCCAGTTACCTGTGTCCCTTGACTGATCCCAATAGTCACTTACTTTTTTCAGTCCTTTGTTAATGGTGTTGTTTTCGATGATGTCCAGTCCTTCTCTACAAAGGTTATGTTCCTGCTGCCAGTTGTCCTCCCAGAACCATGCAAGCTTCCCATTTCTGATCTCCCAGAAACTGTGTTTCTGAACTAAGGCTCTGTTCTTCCATGCCTTGTTCCAAATCTGGGAACCTCTAATGTGTCCTTCCATTCTAATGTGGTCCGTTTCTTGCTAGTCCATTGCATATTTTTGTTTCCAGAGTTTAGCCTAAGGGTTTCTTATTTCCTTAAGCCATCTCCACCAAAGTTTTGCTCCCAAAACTTTGCTTAGGATGTCCAGGTCATGGAGACCCAAACCACCATGGGTTTTGGGTTTACAGAGTTTGTCCCAAGCAACCAGAGCTGATTTATTTTCTTCTTCCCCTTTTCCCCAAAGAAAATCCCTTTGAATATTCCTGATTTGCTGTAAGACTCCTGTTGGTGCCAGAAGGGCTGATAACATGTAGATTGGAATGATTTGTAGCACTGCCTTTGTGAGAACTAACCTCCCTGGCAAATTCAAGGATCTAATTGTCCATTTGCTAACTTTGTCCTTCAATTTGTTAATTACAAACTCCCAGACATCCTTGCTCAGAGGTTTGTCCGTGAGGGGTATTCCCAAATATTTCGAGGGGAGATGATCTCTTTGAAAGCTGAGAATTCTAGAGAGATTTCTTTGTATTGAAATATCAGTGTTAAAAAAGAAAACTTTATATTTTGTGAGGCTTACCTTAGTACTCACAACCATGCGAACTCAAACAGGATTTGTTTGAAAGATTTTGCTTCCTTGATTATGGGTGTGCCCTGCAGCATAGTGTTGTCCACAAATTGTTGATGGGTTAATGTGTCCCCATTCTGAGTGAGTCTAAGTCCCTGGATTCTTCCTTCCTCCTTGGCTAAAATGATCGCTTTGCCCAATCCTTCCATAATGAGAATGAAGAGGAAGGGGGAGAGAGGATCTCCTTGTCTGAGGCCTCTCTGTGGCTTGAAAGTTCTGGATGGAGAGCCATTAAGAAGAATTGAACAACTGGCAGTGGTGACAAGAGCCATGACCCATCTTATCTAGTTGTGGTCAAAGCCATGACCCATCTTATTATACCTGCTTGCTTATTGGTCTTGAGGGAATGCACCACTTCGTGAGCTTGAATGATATTATCAAGAATTTGTCTACCTTCCACATATCCAGTACGCTCCTCTGACATAAGTGTTGGAAGAAGGGGTTTGAGTCTGTTAGCAATTACTTTGGAAATGATTTTGTACACTACGTTTTATAAAGCTATGGGTCTAAATCTATCTGGAGTCATGGCTTTTTGTTGTTTGGGGATTAAGGCTATGAAGGATTCATTAAGCGCTCTCAGAACTGATTTTGATTTTCTCGAGTCCTCCACCACCTCCAGAATGTCGTGTTTGATTGTTTTCTAGCATGTTTTCAAGAAATCTACATTGAAACCATCTGGGCCTGGAGCTTTCCCATTGTGCATTTCTTTGATTGCTTCATGGACCTCCTCCTCCATTACTGGTCTATTGAGATTATAATTATCTTCTCTGGTTACCAGTCTTGGAATATGCTGAGTAAAACTTTTAATGTATTGAGATCTATCTTCCATGGTCTCCTTTGCAATATATTGAAAATGTTGAACCAGTATAGCTTCCATTTCCTTGTGAGTATTTTGCTCTGTTCCTTGAGGATCTATAAGTTTTGTGATCCTGTTATGTGCCCTATGTTCCATGGTAGACTTGTGGAAGAACCTAGTATTTCTCTCCCCTTCCTTAATCCATTGCACTCTGGATTTCTGTCTCTAGAAGATTTCCTCTTGCTAACATTTGTTGTCCCATTCTTGTTGAAGTGAGTCCGCTTGCATTTTTTTCCTCTATGAAGCCTTCTATGATGAGAATTTGATTAATTTCCTGTAATTTTTTTTCCACTTCTCCCTTGGCTTTGAATATGTTGCCAAACTCATTTTTATTCCATTCCTTGAGCTTTCTATTGATGTGTTTGAGTCTCTGATGTAGGAGGAACATTTTTATGCCTTGGGTGGGTATGAATCTGTCTAATCTCGAGGCTACTTGGGAAGTTCTTCCTCTATTGTTGTTCCACATGAAGATGCCATTTATTGTGTCCTTATCCACCAACCTCATATTGTTAAGGAAGTTCTGGAAGGCTATTGAGTCTCTACCAAGTGTTCTGGTTCCCCCTTTTTTCTCTATGAGAGATATGATCATATTGAAGTCCCCTCCCAGAATCCAGGGCAGTGTTGGATGTCTCTCTCTCAGCTCTTCTAGAAAGGTGAGGAGCCTGAGTTTGTCTTCTAGAAGTTGAGGACCATAGACATTTGTGATCAAGCAATAATCCTTGTCCCCCAAAGTTTGGATAACCATTGAAAGGTGGTTTCTGGATGCCTCAACATCCAGGATTCCAAATTTTTGAGGATTCCATAGAGTGAGGATCCCTCCAACTAAATTATTTGCTTTGACTTCTAGGTACTCATACTTAATAAGCCATTTGCTGTGCATTCTCTGATTTTTTCTACTGAGCATTTTGTTTCCTGTATAAACACCATATTTAGTTTTTCTTCTTTTATTATGTTACTGAGATTTGTTTGTTTTCTTTTACTCCCTAATCCTTTGATGTTCTAGGTTGTAAGCTTCATAATGATTGGTTTGTAAAAGAGTAACTGGTGAGATCTTTCATCTTACTTGAATTAAGCATGAGTTTTCCACACTCTATCAGTAGTTCATTCTGTCTCTTTCTTCCTCTTTTCTTTCTTGGGTTCTTGGTGGAGTGTCTAGTTATTATCTCCACTGATTTGACCTCTCTGTTCTCCTAGATATCATGGTTCCTTTTGACTCCTACTACCTTTGTATGCGACTTTCGAAGGAATAGTTGTTGTACTTTGTCAAAATCTTCTTGTGGTAGAGAGTCAATTCCTTTATTGATTCCCTACTCTAGAAACTTTCTAGTTCAAGGTTCTCCCTCTCAAGGATCTCCTGTAGGTCTTAGTCCTGTGTACCTCCTTCGCTTGGGGTCATCTCATGGTCCCTTCCAGGTTCCATGATGCTCTGTGGGTCCTCCTTTTGTCCATTGTATTCCTGTATGATTTCCATGTTGTCCTCTTTTTCCTTCCCTATATGATAGTCCTCTGGTTCCTTGTGCATTCCATTTTCCCCTCCTTCTTCTTCTAAAATTTCGAAACTATTATGACTTGGTATCTTGCTTTCGCTAGGTTTCTTTTGGGACTTTTTCCCCCTCCTTTTCCTCTGCCTCCCACTTTGGTAAAACCTTCAGGGTCTTTTCCTTTGTTGGGTTTTAGGTATTCCTCCCTTTTGTTGAGTGGGCAGTCTCTGAAGAGGTGCCCATGTTCATGACATTTACGGCATTGGAATTGTATGTGTTCATAGTCGACTGCCTAGACCCATTCTTCGTCATAAAATTCCAGGATGACTTCATCTGGGAGTGCTCCTGATAAGTCCATATCTACACATATGTGAGCAAAGGAAGTATATTTCCCTCGCAAGGTCGCCTCTGATATCTTTATGAAATGCCCTAATTTGTTACCTATAGCTTTTAAAGATTCCAACAGCCAGTAATCTAAAGGTAAGGAGTATAATCTAATCCATATTGGGATCGATGTGAACATTTCTCACTACAAGACAAAGTTCATCACCCAAGGTCGCATGTAAAGACCTACAACAGCATAGACGTAGGGTCCTCCTTTGAAAACTATGTCGTTGTCCTCTAGGTTAGTGAAAACCACTGTGAAGAAACCCTTGGAGCCAAGATGAAGAGTTATTTCTCCCTTCGGTTTCCAGTTGTTTCTTATCCATGTAGATAATGCTTTCTCCGTGGCCCATATGCCCATGAACTTGCATATGACTGCATAAGTCGCCATATGGTCTCTATGCACCTGTAATGTTGGATCATTTAAGACCACCCAAGGTTTAATGTTAGTCTTAGGCTTACAGGGTCCCGTTGCAGACATTTTCTCAATTCTCTGACTGTTGTCGCTAGGATCCGTTTCTTGCCTAGCTTCCTTGTGGGTCCCTTCCTTTTCATGGGAATTGTTGCATCCCGGCTTGTGAGTGCCAGTTGTCTTTGTCTCTGCCTCCGGTGGTTTCCAGAAATTGTTCAGACTCACCTCTTTGCTTCTGTTTGAAACCACGTTACTGAAGAGGGAGTGGAGCTCCCTCCTCCAAGCTCCTCCATTGATACCCGCTCGCTCCTACAGCCCCTTGATCAAAACCCTAGTACCTCAGAGCTCCTCCCAAAACATCTCCCTAGGGATTAATATTATAAACTCAAAGAATTCAATAAATAAAATATTTCAATATCAACGATGTATATACTATATATGGTTAATAAAAACTATGCATATACTATTAAAAAAAAAAAAAACAATCCGTAAAAAAAATATGGTGAAAATATTTCAAGTAGTTTTTGTTAGAATAATGGAGAAATCTAGAAGATTCTCCTAAGAATAGAACTTGTGTTTATGTTTGGACTGATTGCCTAATTAGTCCTTGTTAGTTGTAAGATCCTATATTCTAGGAATTTGTTCAATAAGATTGTAGTCCTATATATGTATGATATTGTTGGCTTGGTGAATGAAAGTGTGAGTGGTGCAATCTCCAGTGTGAACGATTGTCTCACTTGTGAGCTGCAACCCTTCTTCCATATTTTTTGAGTTGATAACAGTGCTGAGGGCGCGAGAGTCAAGGTGTGATTATTGTGCTAAGTGTGGATAGTGTGAATAACTGTGAATTGTATGTGCAACCAACTGTTGCATCGTGGATTTCTATGTGAGAGATGTGTTGTTGATGTTGTGTGACACATCGATTCTCTAAGTTGGTGCCTAAGGGCTGAGCCTGTGCGGTGTGAAGCCCTGTCCTTTGGCATCATTGTGCCTTGAGAAGTTGAGTAGAGGAGGTGCAAACCTCCTTAGTGTGTTGAAGCTTGGTGCATTAGAATCACCTATTAGACATGTGTTTCCATTGATGTCAAAGGATGTCAAAGTAAGGCATGGATTGGTAAGGATCAATTTTGTGCAGGTAGGTTAGTGAAATAATGATTTTTGGAGCAACATCTTCAAATCAATTTGTCTTAAGAGATTAGCTCAGAAGCTCTTGGCAATGGTGTAGTTGGATAGTGCTCAGAAAGAGTTTTCCAATGATATGCAAAGTCTGAAAAAGCTTCCTAGATCAAAATTACATGTCAAATTTCTAAAGACAAAAGTCAAATTTTCGTGTTTTGGCCATGGGCCCTATAACTTAGTTAGCATACATGTGGCAAGAGTAGCCATGTGGGTGGACTAGTGGACCAATGAAAATCTTATGAGCTACAATGTGGGTCTTGCTTGGGACACGTAAGCCTAATAGATATTTTCCCTGATAGTTTCCAAGTGTGCCCAAGGTTAGATGTCTCAAGGACGAAACCAAAGAGACAAGGTGACATACCAGTTGGCATAGAAGTGGAGCGATGGACCAATCAGAAGGCGGGACCACCAGAGACACATCACTCTGAAAATTTAATCTTGGTGGTTTTCATTGGAGTCACAAATTTTATTTCGGGAGAGACAAATACAGGTAGACGAAAATATGTTTGTCAGTAACAACAAGCACTTCCCATGTCAGATTAAGGCTTTTAAAATCATGTACCTATCCGAAAAATACAAATGACACAATTTGATTGGAAGACCTAGATGACATGGATGATAGTTGGCAAACACGATGCCTGAATAACATCAACATGACATATGAAACTCAAAGGTCTGGGATGACAACAACATGACATCAACATCTAAAAGTCGCAATACACATGGCACTCCAGGATGATGATGTGTGGCATGTAGATTTATCATTTCCATGTTGCCAAGTGGGATGAAAACAGGTCACACATGAGACTGTAGTATACCTATGGGGGATAGTATGGGGTACAGAGGGAGGTACCCAAGGGAATAATGGGATGGGCCATAGTTAATAAATAAAGTGGCTAACCCACATCATGTAAGGGACCAAAAGTAGTTATCAATAATGTAATAAGCCCATTGTATTAGATATATGGTATTGAGAGAACCATGGTAATGACTCATGGTATTGTATGTATGAGGCCCATATAAAGGCTAGAGACTCCCCGTGGAGAGATGTCAAAAATTATTGTATGGACAAGCATATGGATTGTGGAGTGTTCTCCTTCCTTAAGGAGTGTTTGTATGGTGTTTCCCTACCTCAAGGGTTTTGATATTAATAAAGATCTGAAGTTTATCTATTTCTATCTTGTTATTTCTGGGTTTATTTCCATTTTCATATATTTTTGGGTCAGATCTATACACATGGCATCATAGCACTTTCTTGGGCAAGCGGAGAGCTATTAATAAAGATACTAGTAGAAAATAACCCCACATGTTTCTCATTATCTTGTTTTCCAACATGAGACCATTTGTCTAAAAGGAGTTTTTCAAATTCTTCATCCAAAAGTTTGTACTTCTTGCTGTCAAGTGAGCTTCGATACCACTTGTAGTAGACTCGACCTGCAAATATAATGAAAATATAGAAATATGCCCAGAAATAACATGATAGATATAGATAAACTCTAGATATTTATTAATAACAAACCCTTGAGGTAGTGCAACACCATATAATCAATCCTTAAGGTAGGAGAACACTCCACAAGCCATATGCTTGTCCATACAATATTCCTTGACATCTCTCCATGGGGAATGTCAAGCCTCTATATAGGCCTCATATATACGATACCACTATTCATTACCATGGTTCTCTCAATACCATATATCTAATACAATGGGCTTATTACATTATTGCTAACTACTTGTGGTCCCTTACATGATGTGGGTTAACCACTTTATTTATTGACTATGGCCCATCCCATTATTACATTATTCCCATGGATAGCTCCCTCTGTACCCCATATTATCCCCCCTAGGTATACTACAACCACTCCAACAATCACTTGATAGGAATACTTCCTGTCTGATTGTAACAAACAATCACTAGTCATCATAACGAGCATGGTACATGCCCACCTCATATAAGCACTTTTTTTCATAGCATGGTTATCTTTTATCCTCAATTAAGGTTTTTCCCTACTCATCTTTGCAGCAAGTTATTCTCTCTATTAAGAAGTTGATCAGACTCTCAGTTAGGAAAGAAAACGTGATGTATTTCAACTATACATTTTCTCCTAACCTCATACATAAGGGGGAAATTATTAACACAAGAACATCGTACAAATATTTGTACAATCCAAAAGACGGCCAAAGTCATCCAGCATTATGTACAAGTGAATATTTCTAGCTGAAGACATTATGCAATTCAAAAAATTGAATTTCTCATAAGGTTTTATATATAAAATTGGACTATGTGGCTTATCCTCAGTAATAATTTAAAATTGCACGACATTTCCTTCAAAAGCTACGTGGTCAAAGAAATGGTTCACTCAGTGAATTTGAGACTGCTTCCTACACTTGGAAGACGATTCCCTGATAGGTTCAGTCAAGGACAATCAAATTCAAGTTGCCCTGAAGATATGCATCCATCAAAGGAATCCTCTTGTCCTACTCATAAGTCAATTTCATTCATGAACCAAGAGATGGGAGAGAGATTCAAAAAATTCTATATAAACAAGCCATGGGAGAACCAAAAAGAAGAAAATGTTATAGTGGAAAAATTTCTATCAGAGAAATCCTTTAATTCGTTGTTGAAGCAGAAGAAGTAGAGCACTATTGTGTTGGCAGATTTTCTTCTTATCAGTGCATCACTCTAGTGTGGAGATGATTTCACCATTGAAAGAGCCTTGATACTTCTTTGACAGAGAGGAGAAGCTTCCAAAGAGAGTGAGGAAAGGAACCTCCTTGCGGAGGATTTTTTAGTACCATATCTTAAAGAATTCTCTTCAAATGTTTAGCATTCTTCTATTTTATTCATCTTCTACCACTAGCAGTCAATAAAGGGGGCCATTTTCCATAATTGTGTTGACTTGTTTTCTTCATTAGGAATTATTTGTGTGATTATCTCTTTGTTTTAGTTTATGTTCATATATGCATTTTTTTCACTATTTTCAATGCTTTGTTTCTTCATGTTTATCCACTGACAACAACCACATTGCGTGTACTTCTTTGCAGGGAAAAACCAACTGCTAAGAAGGTGTCTTTTGGTACAACATTGCTACAAAAACACTACTACACCCCCAATTATGTTGTCGGCTTGAGATTCTTCCTTGATTCTTTGCAGACGTGAGAGTATATAGAGGCTTCAAAAATCCTGAAGTGCAACACATCCAGCTTTCTCCCTGAGAAATGCTCCTCCAATGTAATCATGCCCGAAATCCAATGAGGACTTTGGTTTTGCAAATAGACTATTTTGTTGCATGCTTGAACCCACAAATGTAGAGGTAGGCCTTGGTCATGCCACATCGCCCCCGATTCTCCCACAATGCTACAATTATTTCTCTCAACCACCCCATTCTATTGTGGGTTGTGGTGTGTTGTCAACTCTCCTTGAATGCCTTCTTCTACACATAAATTTTTAAATTCATTTGACATGTACTCACCTCCATTATTGCTCTTGAGAGTCTTCACCTTCTTACTGGTTTATTTCTCAACCAATGCCTTTAATTATAAGAACTTGGAGAAGGGCTCATCTTTCTTCCACATGAAGAAGATCCAGCACTTCCATGAGAAGTCACCAATAAAATTGACAAAATATTTGTGCTTAGTAGTGGAGGTTGTCAAGAAAGGTCCACAAACATTAGAGTGGATCATTTCTAGGACTACATGTGCTTTGCTATCATGATCATGGAAAGTGGATTTTGTGTACTTCCCCAAAGTACATCCTTTGCATACATCGTGCTACTCAAGTACCCCTTTAGGGAGGCTTGTGGTTATCTGCTGCATAATCTTCAAGTCACCATGATGCAAATGGCCAAGTCTTATGTGCCAAATTTCACCGACATTGCAGATCTGCACCTTCTCCGCCTTTGTGCTTAATGTAACATAGTTTTCCACATCTATCTTATACATGTTATTCACACAAACCCCTATATTCTTCATCTATCTTGTGGCTATGTGTATCAAGAAAGCATTTCCTTTGCTGAAGATCACATCATAACCATGGTCTTCCAAAACGGCAACATGTTAGAAAATTATATATTACAGAGCAATGGAACACAAAATATTGCAGAAATATAAACACAGAAAATGCATAAAACAAGAGAGACACAAATATATGTGGTTCACCCAGTTTGGGCTATGTCCACAGAGAAACAACCAGTCCTTCTTTTTATATTATCCAACAAATTTAAGAGATACAACCTACAATAGATCCGATGTAACTCCCTCTTCCGTCTCAATCTCCTCTCTCTTCCTCACTTAGAATATAGATCTACATAGACGTAATACAATTCCCTCATATATAGTGAGGGGTTGCCTTCTAGGGCAAAAAACCCTAACTTAAACATAACTTCTATCGTCAGATCTCTGCCTAATGAACAACCCAGATTGAATATGAAATTACAACATTTTACAAGGAAAATTTACATCTATTCTTACCTTCGGGGGCACTGCCCCCAATCCCCCCACCAGAGGGGGGCTCCCAAAAGGTCATAGCCACCCCCCCTGGACCCCCCTACAGCGAATATTTTACGAGCGGCGTTGCCGCCCCATTTCGAACTAGGGTCCAATGCAGCAATAACTTTGAATACAGAAGATAATCAGGCTCCACACCCCAACATAACAGATATGAGATTTTTCTTTAGGCTCGGAACGAACATGACATCCTTAAGCTTGAGAGGGGAGCTTGAATCCCTCTGAAAGGTGACTATACGAACCCCGATAGTGCTATAACTTCTTTCATCCCCCATGTCGATGTGCATATACAAGTATTTCTCCTCCATGCCACTGAAAAGTATCTACACCATGTCATATGAAATGATGTACTTGAGTCCAAGTACCACACGCTTCCCATCACTGTGCTGGCCATGCATGTAATGAGGAAAAAGTCAAGCTTGAGTTGTGAAGCCAAAGATTCAATTGCTACTCCTCCTTAGGTCTTCTTGCTTTCCTTTTTGTGTGGAAACTTTGTCGCATAGTTCCCGAATTCATGACAATGGAAGCATTAAATTTTCGACAAATGTTTATTCTTGCCCCCTTCAATGGATTCTAGTTTGGGTTGATATTTCCCCTTTCCCTTCTTTTCCTTTCTATCAAATGCAAAATTTTCTTCATCCTTTCCCTTAGATGAAGTCCCATATTTGGTATTCCACCTTATTTCCCCTTGTACCAAATCAGACCATAAGTGCTCACAATTGGGTGGTTTCTCCCTCCCATTCACCAAATCTTGATAGCTATGCTAGTTCTCGGGAAGACCCAGAAGGGATAGGATTACCAAGTCTTCTTTAGGAAAATTAACAGTGACCCCTGCCAAGTTCATCATGACATTGTGTGAACCTTCTCATATACTATGGAATTGTGTCATTCTTATGAATCTTGATACTTCAAAGATTATCTTTGAGCACCATCTTCCTATGGTCACTATTATTCTCAAACAATTTTGTCAATGCTTTCCACATTATGAACAAAGTTTCTTTTCCTTGGATATTTGAGACAATGTGATCCCTTACTCCCTCCAAGATTATTCTCCTTGCCTTAGCTACATCTTTCTTCCACTGAGCATGTTTTTGGGAATCATATTCTGGTGGTTGTGCAACATTTGTCTTTATGTATTCTAGCAATCCATTGTCATTCAATACCATTGTAACCACCCTCCTCCCACATTTACCCAAGCTAACTAGACAACCGGGGTAAAAAAATGACAAAAGATTTACTATGATATGATTCAACTCCCCATGTACAATTAAGGAAGTGGAACCAGCAAGACAAGACCAATGTGACCTTCCTTGGGAGCTACAACACCTTTAGGAGAAAACCAACCCTTCTAGGTGCCCAACCCTTGAGAAAACTTGTCATTTTGCTAAGTTAGACTGCCATCCGCTCCCATGACAAGCCATGCTTGCGACTGAGACCCTCCAGTTGCTCCCACAACAAGGTATGCATGCAACTGTGGCCTTTTTTAGGTAGTTCTATGCCAGTGACCCCAGATTTTGTGCCACGTTTTCAGGGTTAGGACCCAGGCCTCTACCTAGAACTTCGTGAAACTTCCAGAAATGATAAGTAAAAATGAGTTACATATACTAATGAAAACACTAGTATAAGGACTTCACATGGCCACTACTAGCCATAACAAGAATTTTGTCAAACATCTCACAAACATGAAATCTACAAGTCATAACAACATATCTAAACATACGAATCACATACTAAACTGAGAATCGTCGAGAAGGATTGATATCTCCTCCCACTAGTTGCATTTTTATATATTAGATCATTCATTCATTATTATTTCATCGACTAACCAAAACATGATGAGATCCATACATCGCAATTATCTTAAAACATGCTCATAACCAACAAATAACCAAAGATACATCAATGATGAGACAAATATTATAGCCACATAATGAAAAATACATTTGCTCATGAAAATACCAAAACTAAAGGAGCTCTTATTAACTTATGAAAATCCAACAAAGTCAAAGATTTCCATGTACCACCTGGCCATAGATTAGGCTGAACCAAATCTCTCTTTTAGTCAATCACCCTCACACCATATTCCAAAAATGAATGTGGGATCTCATGAAACAACTCAAACAAAACTAAACTAGGGCTTCCAGAGGCCAAACCAACTCTACCCTCAACCAATGATTCCACCTCACAGTCGCACATCACTAACCATCACCAAATTAGTCTCTACCCAAGTTGTCAAGGGCTTTAGAGCATTTGTTCCAACCAAGGCTTCCAGGACTAGTAACTCAACCCATAGTTGTCGTTGGGCTCCAGAGAGTTTTTCCAACCAAGGCTTCCAAGACTAGTAACTCCATCAACCAAAGGCTCCAAATAATTTTTCCAGCCAAGGCTTCCAATACTAGTAACTCAACCCAAGCTACTACAGCGCTTCCAGAGTGTTTGTCCAACCAAGGCTCCAAGAACTAGTAAATCAACCCACAACCATAAGGAGCATGAGCACAAAAAAAAAAAAAGAAGGTAAAACCCACAACATGATGGCTATCCCGGAAATGGAAAGGCTAGTCAAAACCACTTTTAATCCAGACAATCCTCCATGCTAATGATAAATCATAACCAAGAAACCACATGTATGTACCATGCATGCCAAAAATAGTAAGGAAACCATACATGCAATTCAGTACTTGTAAGAAAAATCCATTGTAGTTGTTGATCCCATTGTCCTCTTGTGCTTTCCTGATTTTCCTTTGCCTCCTTGCTCCAAATCCCAAGCATGCCACACTCCTCCAAGAGTGTTCTAAGAAAACTTTAAGTGTCCAAGATTATGAGAGAGAGAGAATAGAAGAGAGAGCTTCAGGCTAAAACTAACAAAAGCCTCTCACACTGACAAAATCTTGGGAATTGATCCTCAAAAGACTTTTTATCATTGATTCCTCTATTTTCTTAAATTTCCTCTATTTTTCCTTCAATTTCCTCCTCATGCAAATCTGTGACCTTTCACCTTCCTTTTCTCCTATTTTCCTTTATTTTCATAAATAAAATGCCAATTAATTCCTCTTTGCCTTTTCCATTTCCTTTGTCAATTTCCTTAGACATAATAAACCAAATGAACACCCACTAGGATGTTTTTCCCAACATTCAACTTGGAATACATGTCCCATGACCATGGTCTTATATTTTTTAACGTGATTTTTAAGCGGGGTTGTTGCAAAATCCTCCCCTTTGGGGGAACACCATCCTTGATGTTCTATGGCACCTACAACCATCAAGACTACTGAAAAGAAAAACATACTTACCATGGAGCTTTATAACCCAACTTGTTGCAGTATTTACAATGACCACTGTTGAAAACATGATAATCATATCGTTTACTTCAGATTAATAACACAAACCATTACGGTATTTAAAATAAAAAACACACATACTCTCAAGAACATTTGCTTCAACCAATAAATAACCATACTATCTATAGAGATTTATAAACACATATCAATACATTATTTACAATAATATACACATATAAACATATGCAAATTTTCTCAACCAACAAATAAAGAATACGATGCTCGTATTAGCAAAAAGGGAATCCAGAGGCTCACACATCCATCCTCAATGTAATATCAGGATTCACCTCCTTCCCATGAAGTCCAGAATCCACTGCCAAAGTTAAAGTTACATCCAATGCCAAGCGCTACAATCCTACGCCACTTGTCCTCTTAGTGAACTATTACCGACTCATTGTTCCAGGGCACACTCCCATTGTGCATCTGATTCCATCTAGAAATTCTAATGAACAAAACAAATCATTCCCCAACCTTCCCTTCTTTGCTACACAATCCCTTGGGAAATCTGGTTACCCCCTTTCATGCAGTCACACACCTTCCAAATTCTGTTGGAATACCCTTCTCTACTATATAGTCCCTTGGGCCACCCCTCCCTTGTCAAGGTTTACTTGCATCATAAGCCCAAAACCAAGGCATATCCCTGTCTCAAAACCATCATGCCGGTCATAGCATGATCATGGAAATCGGACACTATTGGGTACTAGTGTCCCACAATGGCCCTACTCCTAAAGTGCTTTACCAACATACTATTGCATGTTCCAATTCCTTTTGTTGTTGCTACTAATGCGTGTAATCAATTTCAACCACCCAACCAGGAATTTTCGTGCTTTCCTATATTAAGCACATAGTTCCCATTAGATTTAAAATAAATTCAAATCATACCTCATTGCTGGACTGTCAACAAGGTATACTTTCCATTTTGTTTACTTCCTGTTACAACAAGTCAAATTATCATCTTTGACCAAATCATCATGTATAAACATATCACATCTATTTAGCTCAAAACTCAACCATCATATATCAAGAATCATGAATCGCATGAAATCACCATAAACCATAATCATAGATCACTTGTAACCATCATAAATCAGAATCATAGATCACATGCATAATAAAACTGAAATAAAATACTGATACATATCCTTTAATCAATCCTTTCCTTATCCTTCATCCTTTATCCTTCCGTACACACACAGGATTGGTCGCCACAACCAACAAGGACCTAGTGCATTCTCTCCTCTTCAATCATGTACACATACATAGTATATATCACAACACATACACTTACGCCCGTCGTACAACACAATACATATATGTATATAGAGTATAACACAACGAATACACATGCCATGATACATTAGCTACACAATCTCCGTAACAAAATAACACACTACCACACATGCACAACATAACGTGTACAACATGTACACAATACCACATGTACATAGTGCCACTGGGACAATATGTACACAACACCATATGTACACATCACCACATATCCAACATGAGCACAACACAACACTGAATAAATGACATGTACACAACACCATATATACACAACATTGCATGTATACAACCTCATAGGTACAACATGTACAATATAGTAGTATTGCACATCTAGAGACTACACTGTCTCTACTAGGAAACCTTGCTCCTAGTGTCTTTCCACTATCCATGCTTGCCCCAGCATGCCACAGACCACACTTCTTTCATTCTACTGATGTACCCCTGAACATTACATGCCATAGCATAGACATATTATAATCACATAATATCAATTCATATACACATGATACTGACCTCATAGAATTTTCAAGGCTACTTTTCCCACTTGATTCCTCATAAGACTAGGAACCTCTTCTTGCCATTCACCTACATAAGCAATCATTTCTCCACAAGCATGATCACTGACGACCCTGGAAGAAAATTACATACATACATACATACATACATACATATAAACATTAGCATAAAACAATCATGATCTGTGATGACCCTATCAAACAATGACATACATACATAGATATATACATATAAACATCATCATAAAGTAAGCATGGTCCTTGAAGACTATGTTAGATAATGAAATATGTACATTCATATACGCATATATAGACATCATCATAATCATAATCACAACATAATTACCAGATATCATAAGGTTACGGTTAAGAGAACTCCCTTTATCCATGCACAACATGCACAACATTGAGAACAACGGTTCTCAAATTAGCCAAGGCATCTGACGCCTCAGATCCATTCACTTTACCTTTCATCATTACCTTCCTCATGATTGTCCTACCACCATCCATTTACCCTAGTGGACTCAACCAATCCAACTAGATGCCATATTCTTACCTTCATCTGTCCTTTACTTATGCACCGAGCTTCATCCAAGTCTTGCATTACTTGTTGAGTACCACAGAACTCTCCCTGAGCTCCATTAACTTTCCTCTTTCCCAAACTAATTCCCAAGACCCTCAAAACATAAAAGAAAAGAACAAAAGAAAACAATAAGAAAACCATGAAAACCAATAGCAATATGACACCACAAACAAAGTGGCATGATCATGCACCAGACAAAAAAAAGCCACAATCAAGCACAATAGATCAAAAAAAGAACAAAAGCACAAGACTAGCAACAAACACCATGACTCAATCCTATTGGGTTGTGTTATATATCTTTCCACAACTAGCCCACATAGTTAATCGGGGGGTTAGAGGGGGGGCGAAGCCCCCCCTTCGTTGCACCGATTGCGTACCAGGGGGCTCACAGGGAGTTTGAGGGGTGCAGGTAACCCCACTCTATGGGATCCGGGATAGTGCCCAAAAAAAATTTGGTTTTGGAACCTATGTTAGGTTGGGTGGACCCACCTATGATTTTGTGCATGATTTTCGCACATGTTTTTTGGACGTGATGGTTTTCAGTCCATGGTATTGGATGCTTCGGCATGTATAAATATGTATTATAACATTGAAAGGA
>APFE031398336.1:28842-53188 GCA_000404065.3 Pinus taeda | reverse complement strand
GTTCCATATAGATTTCTTCATGCAAGTCCCCATGCAAGAAGGCAGATTTAACATCCATCTAATGGACTTCCCATTTGAAAGAGGCAGCAAGGGAAAGAACAAGGTGGATAGATTTCAGGAAGTTATCACTAAGGGGGGATAGGCTGTAATGCCTCCTTCCTTCTCCTATTATGTCATATTTGTACATCCTTCAATCCTATCCCAATTTGTTCTTCCCTTATTCCTTAGCCATATCACACATTCACCTTTCTCTGCATTTGTTCCTACCATTCAACTGTTTCTATTTGTTTTGGGTAAAGTTAGTTTTCATGTACCCAGAGGTCTCACTAAGTAGAGATCCTGAATTCCAATAATCTCAGATTGTATATATAATTCCATGTTTCCTCTTTTCTCTTTCCAGCTCGAGACCTACTCACTCTTTTTGTCTTTTAATCAATTAGGTTTGTCTTTAAAACTACTTTTAAGGCCAAACAGTGGAGTGGGTAAGCCTGAGCCTGAGCCTAAGCCCCTCCCATGGCGTTTTTGTTTGAAATAGTCCATGAAGATTCTCATTTCTTCCCCTCAAATTAGTCTTGTTTTTCAGTCTCCGCTATATCTGAAAGTGGGTTTTTGCTCGATTCATGACCTCTACGATGGACCTAAATAAGCTTGAAGGTGGGAACTGGATGACTTCTTTTGTTGCTACTCTATTAGAACAGAGGAAATTAGTATCTTTGGTAAAGGTCAGGAAGAATTCCATGTTCGTAATTGGGTTTGCCTTAGTTGTTCTGGTCTGTTCATTATTTTTGGGCTTCAATTATCCCAACAAGCTAGTGGCAAATCCAATGGATCACAGACATTCTTGGTTCCCTTCTGTGTTCAGAGATTCTTCTAGGTCTAATCTATTATTTAAATTCATGTTTCTCGATTCAACAACTGAGGAAACCGATGAGTTGGTGTTTGACAATGCAAGCCAAATTCCCAACTTAGGGGCAGATGGTACACAAGTCCCAGGATCGAAACCTGGCTCTGATACCATGTAGGAAATTACAGGGTAAGTTCCTCAGATAGAACACCAAAGGACACCACTCACAAATAGATCATAGATCAATACACCAGTATTTTTGACTTGGTTAAAACCCTCAAAGAGGGAAACAATCCACAGCCTGAGCCAACGCGGCCACTTCAGGCAATTTATTAATAAAAGAATGAAAATTTACATAAGCTTCTCTCATGAACGGTTAACCTACAAATGACCCTCCATACTCTTTAAATAGAGATCATGGACCAATCAGGTGTTAAGCCATGAATCAAGTGTCGGTAATACCGAGGAGAGAATGAACCATCGGATCACTTCATGTCTAGAACATATCATGAACGTCAGATTGTAAGTTACAAAAGTACATAGTAAAGAAGCACACTTTACCTAACTCTACAATAGACCAAGTTATACTTAACTATTTCATATGTGTCAGAATATCCTAACAATTCTCACCCAATTCATGTCCTTTACCTCTTTACCTTGTTGCAATTAAATCTTATTATGTGCTATCACATCACCCAATTGTTAGTTATATAAGCAAATCAACTATTACCTTGTCATGATAATACCAAGCATGTTGTCCTGCAACTATTCACACATGTCCATCATATGTTCCAAATATCAAGACATCATGTCTATTAATTATCTTTTACCAAGACTAACAACCATGCCAAAATCAATAGTCAACTCACTTTCATTAATCATAATTCTAGAACTAGCACTCACTTATACTCAAGTACATATCAGTTGTCTTAGCACATCATGTTTTAGTACAGCCATCTTAAAACAAAATCATTCCTTCTTACAATCTTACAGACACATACTCATATCATGCAATTAATCAAACATTTAGACAATTTATAAACATATCATGCTAAATAAATTGAATATATGACATCATCAAACCTATACCTCAATGTATCTCGGGGGAGGATACCACATCTGCACAATTCAGTCAAGATTAGTATGACATAACATCACAAATATATTGACTTATACCTAAATATCATAACCATATGTATCTGAATAGGCCAATCCAAATTAGTATGATACATATAACATCAAGATCTTAGCTACAATAACCATAACCATCATGCATATGACCACAATGCATATGACCATAATGCATATAACAACAAGTTAATTACCATGCATGACTATATGATGAATGTGCGTATGATCACACTTATTCACTAGCATCTATCATGCATGTAACCATAAAAACAATAGAATGACAAACATGTATATAACCCCAATTCATATAAAAATCATTAACCGACATACCTGCATGCCCAATTCTTACCCCAAAGTCCACTATTGCAACCTCACTTTGATGATCTACATTTCCTACTCTATCTCAGCCAACATATCAACATCGTATCTTATCAACAACATCATGATGACATAACTACATACAATGACCTCACGATGCATATCTGACCTACTTTGCATGCATAACCATAACCATAATCATTCATGCACAACGACCTATATACACTGACATGCATAAAAAATGCATATGCAACTGACATGCATTCATGACAAACACATCCCAACAACAACATCATCAACTTCTACATGTCAACACAGCTGCAAAAATCACCATCACCATGCATGCATAATAAGCACATATACAACCTACATGGATGCATGAAAACCACATTCCACCCATCTAATATAAGTGTTGAACCATGCTTTGATACCACTCTATGGTATCAGATATGACCCAAAGAGAATTGAAACCAGAAACCACCCAAAGAGAACAAAATTCGCTCTGATACCACTTTGTAACCACCCTCCTCCCACATTTACCCAAGCTAACTGGCCAACTGGGGTAAACATGTGACTAAGAGTTACTATGATATGATTCAACTCCCCATGTACATTTAAGGAAGTGGAATTGACAAGACAAGACTAATCTGACCTTCCTTAAGAGCTACAAAACCTTTAGGAGACAACCAAACCTTCAAGGTGCCCAACCCATGAGACAACTTGTCATTTTTCTGAGCTAGACCCCCAACCGCTCCCATGACAATCCATGCAAGTGACTGAGACCCTCCAGTCACTCCCACAACAAGGTATGCATGCAACTATGGCCTTTTTTAGGCAATTTTGTGTCAACGACCCTGGATTATGTGTAAATTTTTCAGAGCTAGGACTTAGGCTTCTACTGAGAACTTCATGAAACTTCCAAAAATGATAAATTACAATGAATTAAAGCTACTAATGCAAACACTAGTAAAAGTACTTGACCTAACCCCTACTAGCCATTACAGAAATTTCGTCAAACATCTCACAAACATGAAATCTATAGGTCATAACAACTAATTTGAACATAGGGATCTCATACTTATCTGAAAATCATCAAAAAGGATTGATATATCTTCCAAATAGCTGAATTGTTTATCAATTAGGTCATTCATTCATTATTATTTCACTTACTAACCAAATCATGATGAGAGCCATACATCAAGATTATCATAAAACATGCTCATAACCAACAAATAACCAGAGATACATCAATGATGAGAAAACTATTAAAGCCACATAATGAAAAGCACATTTACTCATGAAAATACCAAAGGAAAAGGAGCTCTTATTAACATATGTAAATCAAAACAAATCAGGGACTTCCACATACCACCCAACCATAGATTGGGCTGAACCAAATCTCTCTTTTAGTCAATCACCATCGTGCCATATTCCAAGCATGAATGTGGGATCTCATGAAACAACTAAAACAAAACCAAACTAGGTCTTCCAGAGGCCAAACCAACTCAACCCTCAACTAGTGATTCCACCTCACAGTCAGACTTCACTAACCATCAACAGATCAGTCTCTACCCAAGTTGTATAGGGCTCCACAACATTTGTTCCAACCAAGCTTTCTAGGACTAATAACTCAACCCACAACTATCATTGGGCTCCGTAGCATTTGTCCAACCAAGGCTTCTAGGACTAGTAACTCAACCCATCAACAACTCCAGACTGTTTTTCCAACCAAGGCTTCTAGGACTAGTAACTCAACCCAACTTGTTACATGGCTTCCAAAGTGTTTGCCCAACCAAGGCTCTAGGAACTAGTAACTCAACCCATAGTCATAAGGAGCGTGACCACCATCCTGAAAACAAAAGGTAATACCCACAAAACCATGGCTATCCTGGAAACGGAAAGGCTAGGAAAACCCAAAGTCAATCCAAGAAATCCTCCATGCCAATGACGACTCATAACCGAGAAACCACATGCATGTAGAATGCATGCAAAAACTAGCAAGGAAACCATACATGCAATTTGGTACCTGCAAGCAAAATCTGATGTAGTTTCTCATCTTGTTGTCCTCTTGAACCTTCCTACTTTTCCTTTGCCTCCTTGCTCCAAATCCCAAGTAAGCCACACTCTTCTAAGAGTGCTCCAAGAAAACTCTAAGTGTCCAAGAGTATGAGAGAGAATAGAAGAGAGATCTCTAGGCTGATAAAAGCCTCACACGCTAACAAAATCTTGTGAACTAATCCTCAAAATCCTTTTTATCATTAAGGACTTTATTTTCTTCAATTTCCTCTATTTTTCCTTCAATTTGATCCTCATGCAAACCTGTGACCTTTCACCTTCCTTTTATCCTATTTTCCTTTATTTTCATAAATAAAATGTCAATTAATGCCTCTTTTCCTTGGCCATTGCCTTTCCCAGTTTCCTTATCCATAATAAACCAAATGAACACCCACTAGGATGTTTTTCCTAACATTCAGCTTGGAATATGTGTCCCATGACCTTGGTCTTATATTTTTTTACATGAACTTTTAACCGGGGTTGTTACTGTTAGTGTCAATCAGTTTAGCCTATCACCAGTGATCAAATATGCTCTTACAAGGTGTTGTTAGGGTGTCAAGTCAATTTTTTGTCATTTTAGTGAGTCTTCAAGTAAAAATTTGGTCACTAGTTGTTGTGTCTAGGTCATGCTGCTCCCTTCACTTATTCATGGTCTTCATCACTCATCATGGTCATTGTCTTTTTCGAGGTATCATATCATTTAATTGTCTTGGGTCATGAAATGGTTAAATTCCTCATTTTAGGTCATGGTCTAGGGTTTTCACTCCATGTGTCATCATGATACCATATGTCAAAACAAAAACATGTCCATCATGTAATTTAGTGGGTAAAGGGAGTTAGCAGCTTAGGGAAAGCAAAATAAAGGTAAATGTAATGTTTTATTTCAAATAAGACAATGTTGCAGTACACTACCTCGTCTCATCATTTCTCATATGGACATTTTCGCTTCAAATATGTTTCTAACGAAATGGAGAAGAAGTTTACAAAAGTGAAAGAGGTTTTTGTCAATGATAGGCCAAGGAACAAAAATATCCTTCAATTTATGCACAAGTATTATGATTTGAGAGAAATTCCCAAACTACACTTGCAATGGGAGAATTGTTACACTTCTAGATAGTTTGACTTCAAGGCAGATTTTTAGGTATTTGGAGCAGGTGTTGTCAGTGCTTAAGGACTCTACTGTGCAGCAGACATCCTAAAATTTCCAATGGTACCTTCAGATAGTGATTTGAATTAGTGGAAAGTATCCAAAATTGCTTTGTAAGTTGGCGTTGCACTTTTCTCAGAGACACCCTGGTTTTTTGGAGTGACCTTGGGAAAATCATTCTTTCTCCTTGCTGGAGTGTCCAAATTACATTCTTGATGAGTCTATCTTGTAGAAAACTTCCACATATTTCCAACGAGCTATAAAGTTTTCAATTTGGAGCAGTTTAATGCCTCCAAACGCTGTTTGGAAGATGGTGTTGAGCTTCTATGAACTGTGTTATGCTTTTGGAGGTGGCGCTGCACTTTTGTGAACTGCGCTGCGCTTGTGACAGAGTACCCTGAAAACTACCCAAACTCACCCAAATTTCAAATTTGAGCTTCCATTCCTACTTTTTGTTCTTCTAAGCTTATTCACAAGTAAGTATTATCATCTAACACACCTTTTTCCTTTGGCAAAGTAAGTGAAAAAGTTAGTTTTCTTCATCTCGGGTTTATGAGAAATTTCATGCTGCAAGGCTAGTGTAAATGATGGTTTTGTTAGTTATGACATTGAAAACTTGTAAATTTGTCATCTCATACCTCTGCACATGTATAAATCACCCTATCATTCACTAATTAACTCATCTACCCTCAGTTTACCTCACCTTTACACAAACCCTAGCTCATACCTATCATTTTGGACAATTTCCTAGTAGGATTGTTTTTAAATTCTCCTACTCATTTCTCTCTCTCATTTCACTCCATTCAAACTTCCTAAGTTTTCTATAGCCCATATTCATCTCCCAATATTCCCCTACCATCATTTCCTTTCCCGAAACCCCCTCATTTAATCATTTCACTCATTCCTCACTATTTTTCCACTTTCTTGTTACCTAGGGTTTCTATCATAATGGAGTGAGATTCTTCACCATCAGAAAGGAGAAAACACCATAAAGGTGCTAAAATCCTCAGATATGAGCCTACAAACTACAATGAAATCAACTTATCACCATTCATCAAGCAGTGTTTTGAAGATGTCAATTGTCTAGGGATTTGTAAAAGGGTATGTGAAGTGGGTTTCCATGAACAATGAACTGATTGGATTGCCACCCATCTGAAAGGGGAAAGGGCCATCATAGAGGGGATTGAGCTTACATTTTCAGTGGTTGCCATTTCTCTTGCCATAGGGATACCTGATCATGGAGAGTATTGGTTTAAAGTAATGAGTTTGGACCTTGAATATTACAGTTCTTTCTTGAAATCACCCTACAGAGAGACCCATACACATGATCCCATTTAGGTACCTATTGGAGAAGTATGCAACATTGATGAAGATTGTAATTAAGTTTTTCACCTGTGAGGGAAAGTTTTATAGATTGTATGATTATCACATCAGGCTTCTAATGCACTTCACAACTCAAAAGCCTCTCAACATCTGTAATTATCTATGTAGAAGCCTTGCTAAAGTGTCTGAGAAGGTACAAGTGAAAGAAAAGGAACACTACCCTAGTATTTTTCATCACAGCTTGGTAAAGATTGTAGTTCTCCATCAGCTAGCAGAAAAGAACATGACATGAGATGCATTCATAGAAATAGCTTTGCAATGGCATGAAACTACTTTTTCAGTTCATCATCAAGACATATCAACACCACAGGTGGAGGTAGGATCATCAAGAAAGATAGTGGAGGTTCCCAAGGCACCTAGACTTGAGGTGACTAGAATGTATCAAAGAGGAAAAAGGCTTTTGTTTACTTCTTAGGTTGAGAAAAGGGTCAAGCCTTCTACATCAACAAAACAAGGATCACATGTACAGGATGAAGACCTAATTGAGCATGATTTTGAATCGGTGGACTTAGAAGCAGAAAATGGACCTTCAAACATGCAACAGATTATCAAAGAGAAATATTCCCAGATAAGAGAACTCATGGACAATATGGCAAGAGCAAGGTTTGTTATCTCCTTCCTTGAATAAGAAAACAATCAGCTTAAGACTAGACAACTCATCATGGAGAAAGAGAAATCTAAGTTGTTGTAGCAAGGAGGCAAAGGCAAAGCATTGTTGGAGCCTAGTGAACATGAGGAAACTGAAAAACAAGTCAGAAAAAAGAGGCCAAGGACCAAGGGACTCAAAAAGGCATTGGAGGAGGAGAAAGGACACAATCTGCTAGATGAGGACCTAGACATGGAAGATAGAATTGCCTTGGAGATCAATGAGGATAGAGAGTATAGGCTAAATAAGGTCAATGACCACCTAGAAAATATTATTGATAAAGCCAACAGGGATAATCAACTATTGAGACACATGGCCCATCATTATCAGACCAGAAACATGATATCGAATATCAAGCTCAAGCAGTTGAAAAATAAGCTAAAGGAAACCCTAAAGGACAAAAATGAGAGGGATAACTTGGAGATGATTGTTGAAGAATCTATGAGGGCTTGAAATACCTCATTTTGCACCTATTGACCAATTTTGAAGGTTTTCTGAGCATTTTTGGTTTTTTGACTATTTTGGTGCCAAATTCATAAATTCAGCTAGTCACAGAAGCGCAGTGCCTTGGCGCCGCGCTTTTTCCTCAGACCTCCAAATGACAAATGACTTGAATTTTTGGAAATCTCATGGCCTCCTCTCAAAACCCATTTCATCATATTTCTCAGAGGGCTCAAATTTTGAGAAAAGGGGTAAAAAATCATCATTCTACGACTCTTTTTGACAAGCATTGTGCTTTTGGCGACACCTTGGGAGAATGAGTTTTTTAAGGCCTTCCCATGGGTCATTTTCAAAAAGTCAAGGTGTTCTAGAAACTCGATAGGCAATGATAGTTGACCATTCACTCAGATCTCAATTTGGACTTCAGGAAGGCACCTTAAGGTGAGCTCAAAGTTGGCGCTGTGCTTCTGCAAATTTCTGAGTATTTATTTAAAATTTCACTTTGTAATTTCCTAGTCTTTTCAATTTGACTTGGTCAAAGTCAAAAATCATGATGTAATTGAAGCAGTTCGAGGTTAGATGATGTAATAATGAATAAATAGACATGATATGTTGTTTTTATGGTTAATTAGGCCTCATTAAGGAAGCAAAATTCAAAACAAAATCTAAGAGGAGAGTTTGTATTTGACCTTCTCACTCTTACATGTTGGTTGAGAGAATCTTGGAAACAATTCCACCACCTAGGAATTTGACTCCTAAAGGTGGGGAATTGTTTAATTGAGTCTATATGTATCATTTCTCATTCAGAGAGAGGGGTTGGACTTTTGTGGAGAAGATTGTACCTTATGTTCTCTTATAGGTAATACAAGAGCAGTTGTAGCTATATTTCAGGAATTCTTGTTCAGTGAGTCTATGGTGTTGTTTTCTTTTCTTATCAGTTTCTAATGGATAAATCAGCTTTCTTTTCATGCTTTATCTTCTTCCTATGAATTTCCTTGCAACTATATAGACATAAATCTTAGATTTAAGCTCTGTTTATCTAAAAATCATGCTTGTGTTTCTTTTCTTCTAAGACTAATGAATTCATGTTTTACATGCTCATTATTTTCTCTTAAACTCTCAGAACTATACTACATTGACAACACTTTAAGTTCACCATAACACAATGATATCTAGATCCTTTTTATATTTGTCACTGCATACTTGAAGCCTTGACCTAATTACCTTCTTTAATCCCTAGTCTAGCAAAATAAAAACCCTAAATTTTCAAATACTCAAACAAGACTTGTATATCTAGCCTAAAACCTATTTCTTTTCAATTATTCATTGACAAATCTTTAGAGAGATCCCTCTCTAGTTTAGTAGGGCTAGATATTGAACTTAAAGTGGTTCGAGGTTACCTTTCTTGATTTCCTCGTTAGCCTAGGAAATTGTAGGGGATAACAGTTACAACTGCCTCCATGTGATCCTTCCATACAACAAAATTAGAGGTGTCTTCCAAGGCATACTCTAGCCTTAGTCCATTGAAACCATCTTTTTAGCTCTAAAGAGCTCCTATAACACTGATCCTGAAATTCGAACCTCCTCAGAAACAACTTCAAATTTATGCTCTAATGTGAATCCTTTTGTGATATCACATATAAATTATGATGTAGATTTGCAAATTCTCATGAAGTTTTAATCAAAATCACAAGACACAAAGCTACTCTATTGATCTGTGGAAATTAATTCACAATCTAGAACAAAAATTTCAAATATGAAATAAGAAATCACACTCATGCAACAAGTATTTTCCTTTTGGGAAAGCAATCTTCTAAAAACCCCAATGTTTGCTTGCATTAATCAAATGAATAGAGTTGTATTACAATTTCTTTGCTCAATTGAGCACAACCTACAAGTGCATAACCTATCTCTTTGCTCACTAAGAAGATCTGACCTAGACTTAGTCAATTTCTTCCTCTGCTTGAGCTCCTGTTTCCTTGCCTTGTTCCTTGAGGAATTAGGCCCCTATTATTTAGGAAACTCCTCAAATTGAATTTTTCAATTCTTTAGGTTGATTATTTGACTGCATGCAACACCTGTATACTCAAGACTAGTCTACAATTGATGTTACACTGCCTTGGAATCTCCACCAAGCTTGGGGAACTTGAATTCTCAACATGCACTAGCTATTTTGGGTTGATTGATTAGTTAACTAGATGATCACTGATTTTGACTAAATTCCCATTACACAACTTAACCCTCCACTAGTTCCTCTAACAATTAGAACTAGTTTAACTTAAAACATCCTGAGATAACGGATCATGATTACTACAAATTAGCAATCGCACATTCTTAACTGAATTATAACTCCTCCAAATCGAGTGTACTGAATAAACTGGGTAACATAAGCCATGTCACACAAGTTAACATCATCCAAGTTGTTTACTGATGTGGAAATTTGATTTTTCTCAATTTAATCAAGGCAAAATCAAATTGAGAATTTCTTGCTGCATTTTTCAACACGAGAGGCCCAATATCGATGGGATGATATCAAACACTTGATATTGACCATAATTTTTTTTTGCACAAGGAGGTAAGTGAGTTGATCCATTGGTGGAACTCGTCCTAAAGAAATTGTTCCATGTGGTCCCCACACTAAGCCATCAACCCACCGAGAGAGTTTGAGTGGATTATTGTGTAGGAAAATCTGACCCAACATGAAGTAAGTGGGTGGACCCCACTGGGTCTTCATGCCATTGGACTTGTGGAGAAATTACATGGATTCCATTCTCGAGAACATGACCTGAGATGGCATGGACCGACAAGCTCCACCTTGGGTCTCGAATCTCAGTATTTTCCAAATGTGGTTAGAGCAGAGGGAGGTGAGGAACCTCAAAGTTGAGATCCCAATACCAAGATGATGTGGCTTGGGGTGGTGTTGCTCGAGTGATGTGGCTAGGGGGTGGACCCTACTCAGATCTCAAACCTCACACCTCAAACCTTGGTTTTTTCTGTTAGGTCCCTATAATACTAGTGTAGACCCTATATGGTTATTGTTGTGTCCCATAGAAGCCCACTATTCTTATTGTTGTGTGCTTACATTATTATTGTTATGTATTCGGATCAAAATAACACAGAAACATAAGAGGAAACCTCTTTTTAGATAAATCTATGATTCCAAATGTTAAATTAGCACCCAAGTATTATGGCCCTTATAAGTTGTTGCAAAAGATTATTACTATGACATACAAATTAGAGTTGCATGCATCTTCGCGAGTACACTCAGTTTTCCATGTTTCACGATTAAAGAAATTTATAGGTGGCAAGCTCCCAGTTCAAACTATAGTGCCAGAACTTGATGAGGAAGGAAAAATCATATTGGAGCTCCAAGCAATCATGGAAACAAGAATCTGGCAACTATGGAATCAGTTAATTTTAGAGTATCTCATTAAGGGGAAGAACTTACTTGCTAAAGATTCCACATAGGAGGGTGAGTATTTTATACAGAAGCATCTAGAACTACTCAAGTGTTGAGGACAACACCTTTTTTAAGGAGCGGGGCATGTTAGGTCCCTATAATACTAATGTAGCCCCTATATTGTTATTGTTGTGTCCCATTAAAGCCCATTATTTTTCTTGCTGTGCCCTTACATTATTATTGTTATGTAAGCCCTAATTATATTTTTACCCTTTAGACTCCTATATATACCAAGGAAGTCTTTCCATTTGAATCATCCAAGAATTGTTCATTTATGTGATGTAAAAAGAGGTTTCCCCTTGAAGTGGCTTGTTATCAAGTCGTTGATCTATTTTTTCTTATGTTTCTACGTTATTTTGATCTGGATACACAACATTTTCCACTTGAGGTTGGAGTAGAGGGAAGACCGAGAACTTGATGTTGAGGTGATGTTTCCTAGAGTGACATGGCTTGGGTGATGTGGCTTGGGGGTAGACCCTACAGAGCTCATGGGTTTTTGGGCCACTAGGATTTTCAAAGAACTAAATGGGGAACATACCTAAAATCACGATGGTTTCACCCCACACTTACAGAAGGTTATAACTCTTTTCAAATGGGGTGAAATCACTTTGATTGGCCCATGCACATGGAGAATGGTATCTGCGTACAACAAGGTTGGTGACTCGGTGGATATGTAAGCGGCCAAAACAGTCCTACATGGGCCAAGAAATGGCCACGTGGGTGCCACATGAAGATCCATGGATTGACATGGATCCTTTTTATTTGGAAACCTTCTAACTTGCAATTCAGGAGTGAGATCAAGATAAAATTTATATTGTTGAAAATATCTCAGCAACCTAAGTGGAATGGTGGTGTTAGTTTTAAGCTCAACGGACTTTAAGAAAATGAGTCGTGTGACCCCACCTTCATAACAAACCTTGGAGGTTAGGTCAAAACAAATAGGAAACACCTTCTGTAGCCCAAGAAAATCCAAGGGGGTGGGAGGGAGGTGGTTACAATGGCAATGTTTTTGTCTTTTCTCCCCACTGGTTAATAGATGTGGCCTAGGAATATCAGATTTTTTCATAACTAGAAAATAAAGGAAATCACAACCCAAGAACCAATGTCTCGTTATGGAACTCAGAAGCAAAGCCACGACATCAGAAGATTAGATGGCGGGCTGTGGAATCGTGTGATTGAACCTTGCTACGAGAGGTCTAGGGTATGATAGAGCAATTGAACTTGATGGAAATATTCTCATTTACTGGGCACATTAGTTGATGAAAGTAGACATTAGAACTTCATAATTTGTTAGGTTTTATGTGTTACAGGTTTTTCCTTGAGATATATGAAGTCAATGCTAGAACCATTTAACAAAATAACTTTGCTATTAGAGGGTTGGACTATGTGTGAAACCACTTGACAAAGCCTCGATTGGTTAGCATAATGGACCTGTGTATCTCTCCATGTATGAAGAAACCAAATCACTCAATCAAATAATGATTATTTGAATGAACAAAGCACATGAACACCATTCAATCGATCCACAAAAAATACATGAAAAAAACCTCGATATTTTATTCAATGGCAAAAAAGATGATTGCAAATTTGTAGTAATAATTGCATTATCACCCTCTAAGTCTAACTTAATCTTTTTCACACTCTAATCTCTATGTGTTCTTCTCTCTTCGTATTACATTGAAATCTTATATATTAGACACTTTCATACAAAATGCTAACAAACTCAATCTTTTTCCTAATTAATCTAATAATATCCCCAATTTATAATAGCAAAACTAATTGACACTCACCAAAACTTACAAATTATTTAAATACCTTTTAAGAATATTATAATTTAGTAATTAAAAATATTAAAAATTTAAATGAGAATTTGAGCAAACCAATTTTCTCTAGTAAATATTTTTATCTATAAAAATCAAATATAAATTTGACAAAAAAATTCAATTAATTTTTAAAATTTAATTTAATTATATAATTCATAACTTTTTTTTTGTTTAAGATTAATTTAACATTATGATTTTTTTACCATTGAAATTTAAATGTTCCCATTTTCTAATTTATCAAATAATCCAATTTTCCAAAACAATATTTCCACTTTCTAATTTATCAAATAATTCAATTTTCCAAAACGCTAGCGAGGTGACGGTCTCACCAAAAATACCGGAAAAATTCACCTCATTAAACTTAGATGCATAATTTAAACATGGATAATAAATAAGACCTTGAAAAATTCGTCCACCTTTCTGCCGTGTGCTTGATTGGAAAAAGATTAAACTCTACACCTCGTTGATATTGTTGTTGATAAAGTCTACATTGAATTTTTTTTTTTTACCTTTTACAATTCAATCTTCATATTATTCTATGTATTAATACAACGACTTTTCAAATCAAAATGATATCATTTTCCCGTTGACCACGTGTGCGTCGAAAGGGAATCCAATTATTCTGCATGTCCCACTTACAATAATACAATATCGCATTTTAAAATTGCCATTTTTGACTGTCCGAGCAATTCTTCCGCTTAGATATATAACTTTGTTTTTTTCCTTCTATAAAAATTATCAAAAAATCTTGAAAAATAATTACACAAATAATATTAATATTTAAAATTACAAAATCAAAATATAAAAATTTTTTTAATAATTTTAATCATTTAAAATACAAATTAAATAATAAAATAATTACATTTCTAATGGTTTTCTACTTTCAATAAAACTTTTCATGACAATAGCTATACAACTTAACATAATTCTCACATGTAAAAAATGAATTGTGGGATGAGATTTTCGTATATGAGGAAGTTGCACTTCTCATCCAGCTAAGCACCCTCAAGTATCTCGGCATAGTTGAATATGTTTTTAAATATAAAAAGGAAAATACCATCTTAAATTTCATGGTATTCAGATTATTTTAACTTAAAATTTAAAATTTCTTTAATTTTATTTAACTAAAGTATTATCTTATAAGATAAGGGATATCTTATCTTATTAATTTATTTAATTTTATTTAACTAACGTATTTTTCCAATTCTTGATCTTCCCGATCTTTGGTCAAATTAGATACAAAAATGCCTAATTTGACTATTGTTAATATAAGAGATAAATTAAATCTAATAAACCGACGTTTTGCCTTTGGTGTTGAAAGTTTACCACATGATTTTTTTGTGAGATTAGAATATCATATTATTTAAATTGTATTTATTTATTTAATGGTGTGGTCATATTAAATATTTAGTTATACGGGTGAGATTAGAATATCATATTATTTAAATTGTATTTATTTATTTAATGTGGTGTTCATACTAAATATATTTAGTATTACAAAAGGTATATTTATTTTGAAATAAGATTTCTAGAATTTTGGTAAGAGAGACAGTGTTGAAATTAGAAGGGAGCTGCTACGCGGAAGCTCTGAAGAGATTATAGATTCTCTCCATTACGGTTCACAACACAAATTTACTAAATTTCAAAGATTGCATGTGAGGAACATGAATTTAGAAGTAGGAGGGGGTCACCCCTCCTAAAACATTGTTGTTGGTAGGCTTCGTCAAGGAGAAGGCAAAGTAGGAACAAAAGGAGGACCTGCAGGACACTCTCAATTGTCAATTTTGGGAATAAGTAGAAAATAGGGCTAAAGGGTTAATGTATTCCTAAAGCCTCTCAAAACTCTCAATTTGTCATCCCCACAAGATGCCTAGAAGATCATAGGAAACACATGGAAGACCACACTTATATATATAAGTTCATAGGCATTTGGCCAACTGAGAAGGAGTTAGAGTAGTGGATACAATAAAATTGGCAACCAAAGGGAGAGGTGGACTTGAGACTAGGCCCGAAAGGTTTTTTCATAGTTATCTTTTCCAACCTTGAAGATAAAGTTAGGATCTTTGAAGGAGGACCATATTTTTTAAGTAATGCAAGCCTCTATATTAGGCATTGGGAAGCCTGTTTGAACCTGAAAAATGAGGAATTCATATAAGCCCTAATATTGGTAATATTGTATTCTTTACTAGTAGATTTTTGGATTCCAGAAATTCTAGAAGGTATAGGGCACATAGTAGGACGTTTTGTCAAGGTTTTAGAGGTCACAAAACGAGGGAAAAACATGTCTTATGCTAGGTTGTGTGTGTATATGAACATATCACAACCATTACTAAACTCCATTGAGTTGGACTACCAGGCAAAGATTTGGAAACAACACTTGGATTATGAACCCGTTCTGTTTAGATGTAGGCTATTCCATGAGCACAATCATTTAATAAGAAATTTTTTGCTTAAAAAGAAGGAACAAGGGTTTGGAGGATAGAGGTCAAACGATGATTTTACCAAAGCCACTCCATGGAAATGAAATCACAGAAATCGCACTTCATCTAGCACAAAGGGGATGGAGGAGAAGAATTCATTCTCAGCACTAGAGGATATGGACGACGATCCCTAGCATATGGAAGCCACCCATATGGATATCGTACCACCAGAACAAACCCTCGACAAGAGTGTGATGAAGATAAAGTTTGAATAGGAGGAAGAGACATAAGGTGGTTTTGATTTTTATGCTTTGTTAGGGTTTGAGAAAATAACTCATCTATTGTAGCTAACATTGTCTAAACAATTAGAAGAGGAAAGGGTATTAGTCACCATGGTTAATACTTCGGCACAACAAGACCTAGGGGACTTATCTAAGGATCAGAGAGAGATATACACAAATGCTTATCTCAGATGGAAACCAAAGAGGCAAAATTCCATCATGGACCCAGTAGCTCAATCATTCTGAACATTTAAGGATAAGGGGAAGGAAATTATGCTGAAGAATATTACTAAAGAACCTAAGAATAAGTTAACCAAACCAAAGAAGCAAGTGAGACAAAATATGGGAGAAAACGAGGGTAATACAGATCAACTAGTAGCTAGGATAGAGAAGTGACTACTCTTTCTCAAATCTTCATCAAGAGAATAATTTCATGGAATGTAAGAGGACTCAACAGCAAAGGACAACCTCGATATCTTAGGGATTTAATAAAAAAGGAATACCCAATGATCCTCACATTACAAGAAACAAAATTGCTAGGAGAGAAGATGAGTCAAGTAGTTTACACTTGTTGGAAAGGGTGTGAATCCATCTCATTAGATGCTCAGGGTAACGTAGGAGGATTAGCCATCTGGTGGAACCCTCATAAGGAATTCTTTCAGGATTGGATGGTTTCTGTCAGATTCTTACCGGCAAGTTTAGGTATGTAAGCACTGAAGATTGTGTGTGTCTATCAGCGGTCTATGGTATGCCAGGGACGATGGATAAGAAAGTATTTTTGCAACAATTACAGTAGATGAAACAAATGATAGGTAATTACTTATGGTTAGTGGGAGGATACTTCAATATCATCTAATCAATAGAGGAGAATAAAGGTGGATTCGTAAGTTAGATTAAGTATCTTATGACTTTGATGGATTTTTAGACAATCTACAACTTGTAGATATTCCAACCAATAATGCTCAGATGTTTACCTAGAACAAGTGTCGCAAAGGTAACAACCATATAGCCTATTGCTTTGATTGTTTTTATTTATTGAAGGAAAATTTACAAAAATATCTCTTTATCGAAGCTTCAATTTTACCATGCATGGGATCGAATCATTAGCCCATTCAATTAAACTTAGATCTCAAAGAAGCCCCACTAAATTGTCCTTTTCATTTTGAAAGATTCTGGCTTAAATCAGCTAGTTTTGTAGATATGCTAGCTAACTGGTGGAAGGAATTGAACATTAGTGGTATAAGTAAAATGCACACTTTCCAACTCAAATTGAAATCATTGAAGCATAAAATCAAAATTTGAAAAAGGAATGTCTTCGGCAATATATTTGAAGATAAGAGGGAGTTGAAAAATCAAATGTTGACCATCCAACAAAGAATCATTCTATAAGGTAGCACTTCATAGTTGGTAGTAGAAGAGGCCAATGCCCTTTTACAAGTGGAGTACAAAAGGCACCAAGAAGGGTCTCTTAGGAATCATAAGTTGATCTGTTGTTGAATGTCAGTTTTGATGTGCTAATTTCAACTTCAGAATTAAAAACAATTACTTGTCATTTGCTTCATGTGAATAGGTTTCCTTTATGGTGTTTGTGAATGAACAGGTAAATTTTGTCAACTTTTTATGTCAAATTCATGAGAAAAATAGCATGTAAGTAAAGCTTTGAACAGTAGCAAACAAATGTATAGCAAACCATCAAAATTAACACTTAATACAATGTTTTGACGAAGGAATTCACCCCTCCTGGGCTACATATCCTTGATCCAGCTTCCATGGCTTGGGCCTCTATATTAGCTCAAAATGGAAAAAGTTCTATTTACAATGCTCTACTACTCCTGAACCCTGCTTCAATGTGCTCATAACATCAAAATCATCTAGGAATGACTTTTTTTGATCCCAAATTGGTAGAAAATTGCAAACATTATGGCCAAAATAGTTTCTCCTAGGAATTCTCCACTACAACTGGAGAAACTCTAGTTAATTCCGCTAAAACTGGAGTTAGCACCGAATTTAGGGGACCTCCAAAAATGTCGCCAACTTAGTTGCACAATTAATTATGGATAAGCACATTTTAATTAACGTTAATCATGATTAGCACATTAGGCACACAATTATGCTTAACTGTTGGCCACTAGTTTTCATGGCGTGGTCACATGCAAAGATTACATAGCGGTTAGGCTACAGTTATGGTTTGCAATGACTGCTAGTTCTTTGGTAGTGGTCACATGGGAGGGGGTTGGCCCTCTCCTCCCCCCAACTGCCAATGTTAAAACTTTAAATAGAAGTTGTGACCATTGAATGTTAACCAACACTTTGTGGTATAGCGGTAAGGCATGAGGTTTGTGCAAGCGGAGTCGTGGGTTCGACTCCACCTACCTACCATAAAAAATTTACCATTGTGCATCGATGATGTTTGACCTTTGGGGAGGGACATGTGGCAGCCTCTGATATTTCCACATGTCACCTTCTCATTGGTCCTCATCCAGCCAATAAAATTGAGCCAAATCACCAAACTGTAGACCAATCGCAATGCACCACTTGGCAAGACCTGGTTGGTCATTAACCATCCTTTGACATGCCCAGTCACCTACCACGTCAGTAGTATAGACTAATGACTGTGCAGCGACTGTACCTTTTTTTCAAAATTTCTCTCTTTGGCAAAGCAGACAGAACACAATATATTCCTCATACGAGCTCCATTTTGAGTGAAACGAGTTGCGTTGGGATGGTATCACTAACACAGACGCATTCGTTCAAGTTTCGAGTGATACTGAGCACTTTGATTTTTGAGCTGAATACTGATCACCTGGTCATTCCTCCCCACTGGAAGCCTTTTAGACCCCAAAAGATTCTATCAATTGTTCATAAGTTGAGGGTACAGCTCCCTCACCTTCTCAATCTGCATCCATTTGGCTTTAGAAGGATTTTTTCCCTTGAGTCCCACTCAAAAGTATTTGACATTCCCTCTCTTTGAAGTTCTAGTTCTTCTGTCAAGTATGAGATCTTGTTGTAGTTCATTAAGATATTCTAGCGAGAAATCATCTATTGATGGCATCTGAACATGATCTCCTTGATCAACAATCAAAGGAGGCTCAAACAATCTCTAATTCTCAACATTAACAACATAGTATATTTGCATATAAGCAGGCAAATCTAGCTTAAATGCATTGTTACCAATCTTTTCCAGAATTTTGAAAGGACCATAATGGATTGGCTTCATCTTTTTACCTTCCCCTTGAAGTCTCTATTTGTTAATATTAACCAAAATTCATCTCCAACTTGAAATTTATGATCTACACAGTGTTTTTTGTGCCTTGCCTTGTAGCTGTTTTGAATCTTTTCAAGTTGTTCTTACACAGTGTGATGTATAAACTGAATTTTCTCAATGAATTTCCTTGCCTTATCGATGTCACTATGACCATCGACGGCGATATCTTTCTCAAATATGAATTCCAATGGAAATATTGGCAAGTACTCAAAACATGCGTCAAATGGTGATGTGTTTGTGGAAGAATGATTTTCCCTATTGTATAGATGTTATATGTAATGAAACTATTCATCTCACAACTTGGGATGTTTGCTACAATAACCTCTAAGAAGATGAATGACTATCCTATTGACCACCTCAGTTTGTCCATCTATTTTCAGATAAAAGGTTGTACTCTTCTTCAGCTTAATTTCCATCATGTCCCACAAATTTGAACAAAAATTCTCAACAAATCGAGAATCTTGATCACTTACAATGGAAGTAGGAAGACCAAAATGAACCCAAATATTTTGAAAGAAAATATGAGATGTTTGTTCAGTTGTAATTTGATTTTTACATGATGTTAGAATACACATCTTGCTGAACTTGTCTAACTACATATAAGTAATCATGACCTTTCCTTGACAATGGAAAACCTCCTACAAAATCCATTGAGATACTCTCCCATGGACGTGAAGGTACCAGAAGTGGAGTGTACAATCCTAGTTTGCTATTGCTAGGCTTACTTGTCGCCCCCCATGAACATCCTCTAATGAAATGAGATACATTATCAAACATGAGTGGCCAATAACAATACCTCTGGAAATTCGTTATTGTCTTTCCTACACCAAAATGTCCAGCGATCAATGAATTGTGTACCTCCCTTATGATCTTGTTTCTTTCTCCCTATGGAATACATAACATGCCGAAGTGATACAACAAACTATTATGTGCATGGTAGTCTAACTCTTCAATTTGATCTCCTTGCCTCAAGCTTGCATACACATCTTGAAAGTCATTATCATATGTGTTGGGTGTGGAGCCTGATTATCTTCTTATTCAGAGGTATCACCGCATTGGACCCCAGTTTGTAATGTGGTGGAAAATCTGCTTGTAATATTTTCGCTAAAAGAGGGGTCCCCTGGGGGGGGAAACAATCTTTAGGAGCCCCCCCTAGTGAGGGATTGGGGGCAGTGCCCCTAAAGCTAAAAATAGATGTAAAATTTCCTTGTAAAATTTTGTCATTTCGTAGTCAATATGGGTTGTTCATTAGGTGGAGATCTGATGGTAGAAGTTATGTTTAATTTAGGATTTTTTGCCCAAGAAGGCAACCCCTTGCTATATATGAGGGAATTGTATTGCGTCTATGTATATCTGTATTCTGAGTGAGAAAGAGAGAGGAGATTGAGAGAGAGAGAAGAGGGAATTACAGCAGATCTATTGTAGGTTGTATCTCTTCAGTTTGTTGGACAATATAAAATAAAGGACTGCTTTGTTTCTCTGTGAACGTAGGCCAAATTGGGTGAACCGTGTATATCTATGTCTCTCTTGTTTGATGTGTTTTATGTGTTTATATTTTGTTTTATGTGTTTATATTTCTGCAATATATTTATGTGTTCCATTGCTCTAATTTTCTAACAATAAGCATATTTCTCAATGTAACTTTCATGTAAAATAGAATTTTGCTTGAGTATAATAGATAAATTTACAATAGACCTAGAAAGCATTACAACTACCTTATTGTAGATTCCCTTTTTGTATTTGATAACCAAATGATACTACTGTATAACACCCATCCCTGAGGAGTCATGATTTCTGCAACTTTGACTATGACTGTAAGTACTGTAATGGTTGATGGTCGATATGGATAATGGTCTCCTTCCCCATCAAGTTGTGTTTCCATTTTTTAACACTTTGTACCAATGTGTAAAGTTCTTTGTCAAAAGTGAGATAGTTAGTCACAACACCATTAAAAATTTTAGAATGAAATGAAATGGGCTTACGATGTTGCATAATAATTTCTCCAATGGCGTAATCACTAGCATTCATTTGAATCGCAAATGGTTGTCTAAGATCCGAAAATTCAATGCTGGTGTTGAACTAATCTTTTATTTTAAAGCATCAAATTATTTTTTCTGTACATCTCCCCAATGGAATACTTTCTTGACACTATTCAATGCATGTAGTGGTGTTGCAATGGAAGAAAAATTACCAATAAATTTCCTCTAATATTTTGCTGCTCCAAGAAAGCTTCTTACCTCTGTAACTGTATTGGGCTTGGGCCAATTCACAATGACCTCAACCTTAGATGGGTCTATCTTCAGCTCACCTCCTCCTTAAATGTGTCCCAAATAAACTAAAGAAGTCTTGCCAAATTCACATTTTAACATCTTTATAAACAACTGTTATTTTCTCAAGACATCAAGTACTTTATTCACATGCATGACATGTTCATCTTTGGATTTCCTGAATATGAGAATATCATATAAGTAAACAATGACAAAATCATCTAGAAATGGTATCAATACATCATTCATAACTCTCATGAAAGTAGCTGGAGAATTCGTAAGACTGAAAAGCATAACAAGGCACTCAAACAATCCTTGTTTAATTTAGTTTTAAATGCAGTTTTCCAAATGTCCTCTTCAGTTATTATAATTTGATGATAACCACTTCTTAAGTATAACTTAGCGAAATACTTTTTCATATCTCAATTGATCAAGAAAATCATCAATTCTTGGGAGTGGATAATGATTATTTACTGTTATCTTATTCAGTGCACGGAAATCCACACACATGCACCAAATCTCGTCCTTGTTTAGCACCAAGACAATGGGTGAACCACATGGCAAAGTAGATGGGCGTATGATACCTTTGTTCAACAATTCTTGAATTTTCTTCTTGATTTCCATTCTCTCCATGATCGACATGTGATCCATGCCAATGTTTAGAAGTGGAGCATCCTCTTGCAACTATATTTCATGCTGAATTCCCCTCTTGGGAGGTAACCCCTTTGGTTCCTGAAACAACTCACCATGCTTTCTTACCACATAAATAAAATCATATTTTAACTTATCATCACAACCTTCAAAAGATTCATAATCTATATCATTCTTTTTCTTGATCATGAGAAGCACAAAAATTTTACTTGCATTTACTAGTCTCTTCATCTGCCCTGCATTAACCAAAGAAATGTTTAACTTTTTGCCCATGGGCTCTCACAATATAATCCACTCCATCCTTTAGAAATAGATATTTGTTCTCATGGCGATAAAATATTGCTTTCCTATCATTCAAATATGGGCTTCCCAAAATGATTCCTGAGATGTCAAGTGGAACTACATCTAACTCAACTTCATCAATGAATTTTTCAGTAATGGCAAACCTGAATAGACATTTCCTTGTAACCTGTAAATTTTCATTATTGACTATCCAACCCAAGGGATATGGCTTATGATGAGGTACAGTTTCAAGGTTAATATTTTTTACCAAGTCTTCTGAAATCAAGTTTGATTGTGACCCACTATCAAATAATTCATCAATCTTTGTATGATTTGAAATTACCCTTACATGGAACAAATCGATCCTTGATTATTCATTTGGAGTGTTGTTGTGACAATGTGAGGAACTAGTGCTTGCAATATGCAATAGCTTCTTTTCCTTTTGTGACCATGGCTGAAATCTTGGTCTCATCACCGGAATTGGATCCAAGATCATGTTGTGTGGTAGTGGTCATTTTTTGTTTCCCCTTATTGTTTGGTTCATTAGGCCTTAGTTTAGGATGTAATTTCCAACAGTGGGTTTCATCATGCCCCGCTTTGGAACAATGTTGACATATAGTTTTCTCCCCTTATTTCTTTACACTTTCATTCTTATTTCCTTTCCATTTTACACCCTTCTCTTTCTCCTTACCCTTGAATGGCTTCTTCATACTACCCTCTTCTTGAATGTTCTTTCCTCTTGCTTCAAGGTGTGTGGCTTGCACACATACGTCATCTAAATTGCTTGGATTGAACATAAGGATAGTGTGTTTTAAGTAAGAAGGTAAACCCCCAATATATTTCAAGAGAGTATCTTGGGAATTCAAGTTTAATCCTAACAACAAAGCCCTTTTCCTAAACTCCTGGGTATAGACTTGAACTGTTTGGCCCTTGAGTTACCCAAAATTTTGCAAAATCATAATGGCTTTTTGCATATAGACTAAAGGATAAAACTGTCTTTTAATTGAAGAAACAAATTCAACCCAAGAAATGGATATCTTACCATGAATTCACATTTCCTCTTGAGTCTTTGCATCCCACCAAACTAATGTTGCTCCTTCTAGCCTCAATGAGGCCAACTGGATTTTTAGGTCATCTTCTTGAAGGTTCTGAATTTTGCAATAAACCTCCAATTGTTGAATCCAATTGTCTAACTTTTCTTCATTCAGCTCACCATTGTACGTGGGAAGTTAAAACTTAATGTCCAATTTGAGTAAGGGAGCTTTTTCTTTTGGGGTTTTTGAATGAGTATGAACAATTTTTGTGGTGGAAGTGGAAGATGATGTTGTTTGTGATGATTAGGATGATGAATATTATGAGGAATATGATGAAGTTTGTGGAGATGAAGGAAGATTTCCTCCATTACCCTTTGAATCCCTCATTTCATTTTTTTTATCTTCTAGGATTCCCTCTCCATGTGGGGACTTAGAAATCTCTCCGACCATTATAGTATTCCTCTCTTCATAGAGGACTATAACTGTGTCAGTTAAGTCATAGAAATATTTCTTGAATGCTTCCTCTTCTAAAAGACCTTCAGTCTCTCTTGCTCTAGACATGATGGCTTTGGATTCAAGCTCAGCTTCTGGTACTGCTTGTACCTCCTCAATCTAAATTGAAGGTAAAACTTGAGATGCTTTAGGTGCAACTGGGATTGAAACTTTGGGTGGAGATTGTGGCCTAGTGGCTCTCCTTATTTTGGGCATTACCTCAGGATTTGCAACCAATAGTTTCCCTTCTCCTCTCTACAACTTTAACCTTGTAAGCATCACAAATTTGGAACCACTTGTCATGTGGAAAGAGTTATTTTTGCGAACAAACCTAACCTCCCTAGGAGTCTAAGACTCTCTAGTGACAAACAAGACAAACAAGAGCAATCCTTCTCTAAACATACAT
>APFE031398330.1:0-13818 GCA_000404065.3 Pinus taeda | reverse complement strand
GCACCAAACAAAACCCTACACTACTGGCCCTTTTGGCATCAACCCGCATAGCATAGGCTAAATTCTCACCCGAAGAAATATGGGGGGATGTTGGAACCAAGTTTCCACAATCAAAGATCAGTGTGATGTATTTTATCGTCGTATATGTGCCTTCGCACAGAGCTATAAGCCCCTAAGGCTTGGTATGACAACTTCACTTAAACAGATCTTAGACCTTCGCGAAGGTCTATGATAAGATTTTGCGGACCCCTAATAGACGAATCTCCCACTTACGCGCACCATAAAGCAACCATAGATTTAATTTCACATAGATCTATTTAAGATCTTAATAAACATAACAAAACATATTATAATCCTCATGTAAATACTTGGCATGCATTGTGATCAGTTAAAATACTTATCCAATAAAGTTGCGCATCAATACATCAATATTTCATAAAGACATTTATTCCATCAAAACATATATTGTAAACATAAATAACAAAAGAAAATAGATAAACACATGAATTTATCCAACAGTATTCTTTATTGATATTCAATATGATGTTAAGACTCAAAACTATCCTACGTAATCAGCTACAGGGTTCCGCGTAGTCATCAACAGACTCTTCTCTAGGCCTCCGCGCACTCAGCTATGGAGCCTTTTCCATTCTCTACGACTCACTTTTGCGTTATCATATATTAACCCATTGCACCCATCTCTCCCTCCCTTATACTCTCTAAGGGAGATCTATTTATAGTTTTTTACATACAATCCCATGGTACGCGGATCATGGATGGATCTCAAAGCCAATTCGTATTTACATAAACAAGGGTTTAAAAACCCCTTTTTACTTCTAACTATCTACGCACTCTGTGTCCACAAATTGCAGATATTTTAAATCTTTTTACCAAAATTTACATCAAAACTTGGGTTTTGAGCCCAAAATTGACCCAGGGGACCCCAACACAAACGTCATGACTTTCATTTGAGTTACTTGATTGGTGCGGTGATCTTGTTATGAAGATCCTCCGGCTCCACCTGTACAACTGCAACCTCGACAACGCTCTACATAGTTTCCTGCTTATCCTCTTGGACGAGTTGTGCTATAGCTGGTCCTTCCATGACCAACTTGATTATTTCCTGTGCTTGCTGCAAGCCCATAAACTTCTCCTGAATTTTGTTCATGACCTGGTAGGATTTGTCTAACCAGGGCCCCAATCTAGCCTTAAGCAATTCCTCCTCCTTCTATGTTGCCTCAGCTTGCACGAGGAACTCATTCCCTTCCTGCAACTTGGCTAGGCATTGCGTTGGAGAAATAGAGCACGCCATTGCGCTGACTTCCTCATACTGCTTCTGCAGCCTCCTTGTCTTCTATATTCAGCTTCTGCAGGTTTGTGTCCTCCTGGAGAGTAGTTATTAGTTTCTGCGCAACTAATCTACCACGTAGTCCTCCAACCCTGGTAGTGTAGTTTATAGTCTCGTGCTCCCTTAAAACTATTTCGAGCATTAAGACTATCCTACCACCACATAGTCATTGCATGGGTCTCCCGAATATGGATTCAATGGGCTTCCATTCACCCTTCTCAGAAAAGGTTCTCCATTCAGCTTCGCGAGCTGAATTGTGCCTTTGTCTGTAATCTCTTTGATAATATATGGCCCAAACCAGTGCATCTGAGATTTCCTTGGAAGCTTAGTGAACTTGATATCATACAATAAGACCAAATCGCTTACCTTGAACTTGTGCAACTTGATTTGTCGATCATGCCATGATTTTTCACGCTCCTTTTGTACTTGTTAATGGAATCTAGCCAAGAATTTGTCTTCTTCAAGCTCCATCATCTCTGTGAGCCATTCTTCCCAGGATTCATGATCTCCCATACCTGTGAAAGTTGTTAAGCATAGATTAGGCATGATATATTCCATAGGCATCACAGATTCTACGCCATAGACCAATCAAAAAGGTGTCTTTCCTATCACTGTTTAGAAAGTATTCATGTACACCCATAGTACTACAGGTACTTGCACATTCCAGTCATTCAGATGCGCGTTACAAATCTTCATCAACATGCTCTCCAAAATCTTATTAAAGGCCTCAAATGTTCCATTATCTTGAGGATGATATAGTGTGCTCTTCTAATGATAGACCTGGAACTCCTCAGCCAATGAGATGATTGTCTCATTTAGGAAGTGCGTACCTTGATCACTCATCAACACTTTTGGGCAGATAAATTTGATTAACACATAATCAAACAAAAACTTCATTTTTGTAGCCCCTATGCAATCCTTAACTGGTTGTGCCTCAGCCCATCTGGTTAAATACTCTATCGCGTGATGATATATCACACACCTGTCTTCATTCCTGGGGGTTGAATTAGTCCAATGAAATCAATTTCCTATTTTTCAAATGGCTACAACGATACTTGAGGATTTAGTGGCAACTCATCCTGTTGGAAATACTAAGAGGGGGGTGAATTAGTATTCCTTTTGAATTGTTACTTTTACCAGTTAGATCACTTATATTTAGAACACAAAATGAATAATAGGAATAAATGCTTATATAATCTTTACAATGAATCAAGTACAATGTATATAGGGTTCCAACCCTAGATGAAGACACCAATCTTCAAAATCGTAGGCTCCAACCTATTGCCAAGCACCAACTTGGACTTTTTGTGAGGCTCCAAGCTCTAGGGAACCAACCCTGTCTTGTCAAAGCACCAATCTTGGGTTTAGAAGCACCAACTCCAAGGACATAAATCCTTCCAATTCTGAGGCACCAACCACAAGGGCTCTAACCCTATCTTATCAACGCACCAACCTTGGATTTATGAGTACCAACTCCAAGGACACCAATTCTTCCAATTCTGAGGCACCAATCCCAAGGGCTCCAACCCTATGCTATATATTATCTAGATATGTTTGGTAGTAATTCTCTGCTCCCAAAATCTTCTTCACTAAATTTTGTCTATCTACAATTTCACTGCTACATCAATGACAACCTGTCTTCATATGAAGGAGTCTTCACAACTCTTCATATTGCCCAAACGGGGTCTGCAAAGTTACCTCATGATGATTTCAAATAGGAATCATGATCTCCAATAATGTTTCCAAGATTTTCTGAAGCTTTCCAACAAGATATCTATGTTGAGTCTCAATGTATGCACAAAAGCAATTCTCTGTTTTCAAGCCTCTGTTCTTATTGTCTTAATAACTATTTTAGGAGTGATTTTCACATTATCTTACTTCCAAGGAACAAACTCACAAATACTTCAACGTTCGTGTTGTTTATTGCTCCCTTCAACTAATGACTGATGAAACCTTACTTGGCTGGTTCGAGGTCAAACAAATCTTCACAAAAAGATTGTTCTTCAGGTTGAGGTTCGTATTTCTTCTAATTCATCATAGGTCCGAGCCTTTCAAAGGTTAACCCAATCAACAAAATTTCTCAACCTTTGGCTTCCTTCTTTCCTGTTGGACCTTCAGCTTCCTTCCTTCCCACTTGACCTTTAGCTTTCTTTGTTTCTTTGAGTTCACGAGTTGTGAACTCTTACTTCTTCTCACTATAATCAATGCCTGAATGAGCTACCTCAGGCGAAGCATTTCAACTTATATATATATATATCTATATATAATTATTAGATATTATTATATATTATATAAAATATATAAGTTTTTCCAATAAATGAAACGACCCATTCATTGGTGGAGGAGCCGACTTGTGCATGAGGTGGTATCTTAAAATATATTGGAGGGCCTTTTGTTAATATTCAATTATAACTTAGCCTTTTTACAAAAATCACATTATCGGAGAAGCTATACCCATATTATAATAGAATTCTAGCGGTCCCCATCTGCTACATCACCGCTAATCACAATCACAACTTTTCAGTGGTCTCTTACTATGCAATATATTGGAGAGGCCATTTTTAATATTCACAAGGCCCACATGGAGGTCCCACATGCCATGTTGTTAATCGCAATCACAATTCTTAACATCACCAATGTAACATGGCCGATATTCATACCGTCGATGAAACAAACACGATATAATATTAAACCATCGTTAATATATCCGTCAGATTCACAAGTCTTATTGCAATTAGTGGTCGGGTTCACAAGTCTTATCATAATCGGCGGTCTGGTTCACAAGTCTTATCGCAATCGGTGTTTCGGTAGTGAAAACCCTTATGATTTGTGTAACTTCCACGATACCTGGATGCGATACTATATAAAGGTATATTCTATGGCGCTATCGGGTCCGCGTATTATATCGTATTCGGCGTTTTGACATCCTTTGAAACTTGCGATTATTGCGGATGCGATATTTCATTAAGTCATACTATAATGGTGCAGTGGGTCCGCAATGTTATCGCAATCAGAGGATTTGGATATACATCCCTTATGATTTTCGATATGAACGTTACGATAAGCAGACACGATATTTCATTAAGGTGAATTGTAATGGTCTCGTGGGTCCACAATGTTATATAGTAATCGATAGATTTGTATGTGACAAGGTTTTAAAGCTAGCGATATGGCGGATGTAATATTTTTCAGGGTGTGTTGTAATGGGACCATCGGGTTCATAACTCATATCGCAATCGGGGGTTCATTACTTCCTCCGATATGGCTCTTACTCTTGGTATATGCGATAGATCTACATTGTCTTGGCTCGTCGCTCCTGTGGTTTCTCTTTACTCCTATTTGATACACTGGTTCGATAGCTCTTCTTTTGTTAGTTCTTCTATACTCTGATAACTCTTCTTCCGATAGCTCTTCTTTGATGGATTTTGATGAACTCTTCCTGCTCCTGTTGCTTCACGAATCTGCTCTGCTTGGCTTCACATCATTATTTACTATCAAAAATATTGTCATATTGACATCAATGACAATCTAGATCAACACGTCCCTCCGCGATGATCTGATCGTTCGTTGAAATGCATTGCATGCCCTACAATATGCTTTGGAATCTTTATGCAGCATAGGCCACCACAATCTTGTGCACATAATATTCTGCATTGTCACTTTTCCTGCATAATTTCCTCCCACAGCCTCCTCATGAGCTTCAATGAGGATGTTATTTCGTTCAAAATCTGGCACATATCATTGCAATATCTCATCTGTGCCCATATTATATAAATACCTTGCAATCAACGAGAAATCTAACACGCGCATAACTAACTCCTTATTTTGATGACTGGTGTATCCTTCTGGTGCCATTCTTGTAGTCAAAAAGTGGATAATATCTGCAAAGTGGTTATTTGTTACATGCACTGCGAAGAGCTACGCATCAAGCAATCCTTCCTCGAAATTAGTGGGCTCCTCTCTTGTCTCAATCCCCGATAGATGGTTAGGTCCTCCATTCAACCTACCTCCCTTCACAATCACCTCAAAGTCATACTCTTAGAATAGCAAAAACCATCGATAGATCTTCCCCCTCGACACAAGCTTATTGACCAAGTATTTCAAGGCAGAATGATCTGTGCACATTTTGAAATGTCCACCCAACAAGTAGTGCCTAAACTTTTGATTTATACACCATACCCAATCCTTTGTTCTCTGTCGTTGAGTAGTTATTCTCGGCCTTCGATAATTTTCTCCTCACGAAGGGTATAGGGTGGCTCATCTCTCCTTCACCGGCTTGTATTAACACTACTCCCAACACAATGCACGAGGCATCATCATGCACATGAAATTCCTTTCTCCAATCCCAGAAGACCAAAATTGGCACGGTGACCATATTCTCCTTCAATACATCTAAACTATGCTGACATTCTTCATCCCAATAGAACATAACGTCCTTCTTCAGCAATTTCACCATAGGCACGGTAATCTGGGCATAAGCCTTGATAAATTTCCTGTAATATCATGTATGCCCAATCATTGCACACAGCTGCTTGACACTTCTTGAGGCCTCCAAATTTACTATCACCGCGATCTTGGTAGGGTCCACCATCAACCCTTGCTTGCGTACCACATCACCCAGCAAGATCCCAAAGAGGACAGAAAATAAACACTTCTTCAGTTTCAATGCAATCTGGTATTTTTGGCATGTATCCATCATCAGGTGCAGACTTTCTACATGGCACTTCACTAAGCCAAACACTATCCAGTCATCAAAATACACCTCCAAGAACTTATGGATGAACTCCTTAATCACTGTTATAACTACATAAGAGAATATCATAGGTGCATTCTTGAGCCCAAACGACATGACAATATACTGAAAACAACCCCATTCAGTCATGGAGGTTGTTTTTCTCCTATCCTCCAGCGCGATCTTGATCTAATGGTACCCTAAAAATCCATCAGTGAAGGGGTAGCCCCCCTTCCCTCCAACATTATCCAATACCTCATCAGTGAACCGTGTTGGAAAAGGATCATGGACGCAGGAACCATTAACTTTCCTTAGATCTATGCAAATCCTTATTTCTCCCTTCTGTTTCATTTCTTGAATGACCATTGGGCTCACCCAATTAGATTCTTCCACAGGTTCGATAATGCATGCCTCAAGAATATTATCCAACTCCAAGAAAATATTTTCCTTGTACTTGGGATTAAGGTGATACGGTCTCTACTTTATGGGCTTTGTGTCTAGTTTCAATGTAATTTTCTTCACACCCAAGTCACCTATGATGTCTTTTAGGTCCAAAAACTTGGTAGGAAAAGTATCCTAGTACTCGCAAACTAACTCAAAAACTTTATCCATCATGGCATCATCCAGTAGTCCCGATCCTCGCAAATTTTGGCTTTGCTTCAGTACCAATGTTTACTTGCTTGGTTTTCAATGGCACAGTGATGTCCAAGTTCTCTATATGTGGACCTTCAACTCCGCGATGGCCTTTTGCCTCTAAAATATTGTTATTTATTAGATCTTCATCCTCCCCTTCAACGGTCACATTATAGCATTCCAAGGCATGACGCAACTGGGTGCCCTAATCAGGCTACACCAACTCGAAAGGATCCTGTAGAATTATGAATATCGTTGCCTTAATTGCCTGCAAAGGTTCATCAATGCATTCAAACCCATCATCAAAACTGAAGGTCATTAAGAATCCCTCCCTTAGTATTATCCACTTCGCGGTGCCATTGCGGAGCTCCGTTTCTAGGTACCAATTCATAGGGATTGTCTCCAAAGCATGAAAGAATAAGTGCACCCACTCCAGTTGAGGCTTTGTTCCATAAACTTTAGTCCGCTTCGCTAAATGATTGCGAAGATCATTTCTCCCATTGTACTTCTCATTCAGTCGAATTTTAGGACGACCAAATCGCAACCTCATCATCCTTTTGTAGTCTCGCCATTTCGCAAAGCTATCCTTGTGCATACCCGCCACCATGCAAGCATAGCGCATAGCACCAAATCCAGTGCTTGGAAGCGATGATCGTCATGGATGTCTCATTCAAAGGCATACAAAAACTTATCTACATCAGTTAAACCATCATAATAGGGTAAATTTCTTACCTCCAATGACACACAGAGCAATGATTTAGTCATCATGTCGCAACGCAAAGTAGATACTTTGTGCAACCTATTCTACCAATGCTCTAGTTCTTCATTTGAATCCAAAGTATAGGAACTTTCCCAGTCCCATGAAATCTGTCCATCAGTTGTTGGATTAATCTAGTTTTGATATCGTACAGTTATTTTGTAGATCTGATCCAAGTCAGCATCACTTTCGTCATAGTCATGGACCGGTTCATTATAGCGTGGTCCTTTTGCAGTGTCCAACAGTACTACAACCTGAAGCAATTTCCTCTCGAACAACATTGTTCTTTTCTTCAAGTTGATGACTCCATTCATATCAATGGCATAGTCAATTCCAAGAAGCGTGAGGTATGGATTTTTGTTGTCCACATTTTCTATTACTTCAAAATCAGCCAGCGTGCCGGTGCCTTCTATATCTACGGTGACTCCATGTAGTTGTACCATAGGGATGATCTTCTGCTGGTTTTCCATCCTCAGCTGGATCAGAGACCATTGCAGTGCAGGTCTCCCCATTCTCTCCCATGTCTGTTAAGGAAAAACGTTTGCATCAGACCCTAGATCCATAATAACCCAGTCCATCTCATAATCTCCTATCTACATAGTAAGCCTCATCTCGTGCCTTGTTCTTGTCTTATGTTTGCCATTTTTTCGTACTATGTGGTGTCCATCAGGATCATTTTCCTTACCAACACACTTGTTTATCAACCCTTGCATACCTTTCATAGCCTTATTATTGCATAGAAGTTTCATGGAATTTTCCAAGAACATGGTGAGTATAGAGAGATCAAACTTTGTAGACACGTTGGTATCTCGTCATTTGTTCGGACTCCCTAGGGTAGATGCCTTAGTGAAGCTTTCCTTAGCCTCCATAAATGTTTCCTTCATGTGTGCCAGATCAAAACAAACTTCCCTCTCTAGGGCCTTGCGAACCCAACTGTATCCTTCATGCTATTTTCCCTTATCATCCCTAGTTGTTACTCTGCTTCTCATCATGATATTCACATTTTGATCTTCCTCGCGGGGCTCAACTCTCATCATTCATAAGTTCTCCGTAGGTTTTTGAGGTTGCGCCTTATTCTCCTGCATCTTAGTGATCAACACAAGGCATTCTTCTATAATGTGGTCAAACTGGTTGCAGTATTGGTAGGACGGGTAAGTCTGATTCTGACACTCCCACTCTTAGAGCCCTAGTGTCCCACAGTTATAGAAAATAACCTGACCATGACCTCTACCAGGTCCTCCTCCTCCTTAGCCTCGTCCTTGCCCCTGGTATCCTTCGCGCACTCCCCTAGCGCCCTGATCCAAAGGTCGAGTTTTCACTTGCATTCGATAGGTAGGCATTCTTTCCATCATCAACTCATAGCTATAACAGTGGTGCTCATCATGGTCTACCGATTTGCGGAAATCGCAGAACAACTATTTTCGTGTCTGAACGAAATTTTGCAGCAAATGAAAATTATTCGTTACATGTTTTCCAGCCACCTGACAAGTAGCTCACCATAGTGCGGGCCCTGCACTCAGTCCTGCTAGAGCTTCCCACCTCAAGGGAATTGGTCCCCCTCCTGTAATATAATTTTTGAAGACAGGGAAATGGTCTTTATCATTCCCCTAGCTCTTACACTTGAGGCACCAGACTTCCTCGCACAGCTCTGGCCTAACCTCCTTCTTTTTTCAAGCTCTGCAATTCCAAGAAGAGGTTTTGCAAATGTGAGTGAATTTGCTGGACTCCTAAATTCACGACCTGAATAGGTATCTCGTGCAATCTCATTGCGATTTCCAAGACTTCTACCTAAGTTCCTATCTTCTGTTGTGACAAAGCAATTCTCAGGTGGGGTAGAAGCGAGGTTATTAACCATTTGCGGTGCTAACCATTTGTGAGCTTCATATTAGCTTTGTGGATCACACATTTCAGCCCTTGATCTAAATCCCAAGGCATCTCACTGGCCCTCATCACGATTTTCTTAAATCCAATGAATGAATGTGAGTCAGACTTAGGCGTACTAAACTCCTTATTTAAAGCATCCTTAATATATGCTAGCATTGCCAAAGTATAATCAACACAATACTTAATATACCATGTCAGTGCACGATCTTACAGAGCAATAACTAAGTGTGCCTTCTTTATGTTGTCATTAGTGATCTACTGTGCTGTCCATACAACATTCGCAACAAACCAGAATCGATCTTTATCTTCGCTCCATATGCCCTTGAAAATCAGTAGCTTTATTGAGTTTGACATGTTGAATGGCGGTGGTGGTGGCAATGGTGTGGGCGAAGGTGTATGCTATGGAGGTGAAGGTGGGGGCAGAGTGGATGGAAGATGTATCCATGGAAAACACTATCTTATTAGTTGGACTATACTTTGCGGTGAGGCTTGTACCATTCCCTCGTCAATGCTTGAAGGAGGTTCAATTCATGGGCTATATTCAGGGCTTGCTTTCTCTTGATTTATGAAGATCCGTCCACTTCGCATAGCTCCAAACATCAAGGCAACGACATAACCCCTTTCTCACACAAGAGCATCTTAATCCTGGTATTCAAAGATCTCATATACTTACCTCGTGGTCCTTTGAAGAAGCGTCACTCTGCTTCGCTGTAGTTGACCAAGGTATCAACCACGAACTCTATAACAAATCCTCCTATAATTCGATTGAGCCAGTGGTCAACAACGCACACAATCTTGTCTTTAGAAGTTTCCAACCTTTACACTAGCTCTGGAGTCCACACTATTGGGCAGTTAAGCCTCCACGTTCCTTGGCTGTCTACCAACTTAGCTATCCACTCATATAGTACGATTGGGAAAGTGCAGAAGAAAATTTCATGTATTTCTGTGTGCAAATATCTTTCCAACCACTATTCCTTTGATATGTGCTAATTCCTGTTCTCCTGTGCCACAAATACGTGAATCTTCCTATCCAACCACTTCTCAATTTATTTCTTGGTCATTTCTAGTAATGCGACATCACACATCTCTTTATGCAGATCTAAGTCCTGGCAACAGAACCATTCGTTGTCTTAGAGGATCTTGACCCAATTCAGAGTTAATTGTGCCAAACAAAACCCTACACTACTGGCCCTTTCGGCATCAACCCGCATAGCACAGGCTGAAGTCTCACTTGAAGCAATATGGGGGGATGCTGGAACCAAGTTTCCACACCCAAATATCAATGTGATGTCGTTTATCACCCTAGATCTGCCTTCGTGTGGACCTATAAGCCCCTAAGGCTTGGTACGACAACTTCACTTAAATGGCCCTTAGACCTTCGCAAAGGTCTATGATAAGATTTTGCGAACCCTTAACAAATGAATCTCCCACTTATGTTCACCAAAAAGCAACCCTAGATCCAAGTTCGCACAGATATATTTAAGAGCTTAATAAACATAACAAAACTTATTATAATCCTCACATAAATACTTGGCATGCATTGTGATCAGTTAAAAGACTTATCCAATAAAGTAACACATCAATACATCAATATTTCATAAATACATTTATTCCATTGCAACATATATCGTAAACATAAATAACATAAGTAAATAGATAAACACATGAATTTATCCAACAATCTTCTTTATTGATATTCAATATGATGTTACAAACTCAAAATTGTCCTGCGCACTCAGCTGTAGGGGTCTGCACAATCAACGATAGAATCATCTTTAGGCCTCTACGTACTCAGCTGCAGAGCCTTTTCCCTTCTCTATGACTCTGTAAGGGACACCTATTTATAGCTTTTTACATACAATCCCATGGTCCACAGGTCATGGGTGGATCTCAAAACCGACTCGTCTTGACATAAACAAGGGGTTAAAAACCCCTTTTTGACTTCTAACTATCTACGTGCTCTATGTCCACAAATTATGGAGACTTTACATCTTTTTAGCAAAATTTACATCAAAACTTGAGTTTTTAACCCCAAAACTGACCCAGGGGACCCCATCCCAATAACCATAAAGTATCCCTCCCACTCCTACAACCCTTAAGTCCCGTACTTAATTATAGAGAACATATAGGATTGGATTTGATTTATGCCCAAAATAATTTTGAATAATTGTTTGAAACATTTTTTCTTTTGTCCTTTTTCCATGAGTTGTGTTTTTACTCTTATTATGGCCAGATGGTAAGATTTATGTAGCTTATTTACTTTCTTTATCTTCAATAATTTATCCATTCATAATGAATTGTTTCTTTTTAAGTTACTTTTGTTTTTGTTTTCAACATTATTTAGATAAGTGATTTGTTCTTCCACAATGAAGAGAAGGATTGGGATCAAAACAATGATTCTCCATATGACTAACTTTTTAACGATGTTGACACTTATTGTTGAGAATTTGAATATTTTTAATAAATTATGTGCTCACAAATTGTAGTCATCTTGATTAACTTCAAATATGCAACAGGTTTCTTTTATCATATCTAAAACGATGTCAATTTATATTGAATGATAAATTTTTCAAAGGTTTGACAAATATCTTGAAAAAATCATTATGTAACTCTTAGTGTTGCTCCTTTGCTTCTTCAAATTCATTTTTGCACTAATGTTGGGGAAAGTTTTGATAGGAAGAAAAAAATGGAATTTTGAGGTAGTTTTGCGAGTTATGCACAAAGAAGAAAAGAAGCAACAATGCAAAGAGGCAGCACACATACATGTTACAGAAGCAGGAACGCATAGAAATGGTGCATACAGGAAAAACACACAAAATCGAAACAAGACATGAAAGCAAAGGAACCAAAATGATTAAAATTTACAACATCTTTGATTTTGTGTTGATTTGGTCCATATTAGCGAGTATAGTGTGTCTACCCATGGTAATTGTTTTATGTAGTAATGCCCATGGTATTCAAGTCTATGTAATTATGTATAAAGAGGAAAATGCCAAAGGGATTGGAGTTGGATGACTTTTGGTTTGGTTGGTCGATAGGCAAAGTAATTCTAGTTGCATTTTTGTATTACTGTAATGTTGTGATTAGGATGGTGACTCGAGATGAAACAAGTCTATAATATGGTTATATTGCGTTCAACGCTCCCTTTTCTTAGTAATGAAATATATCTGGAGATTGATGTGTGTTATTTTTTAAGTCATATACTATATCGACATGTCATGTTAATTGTGCCTGTGATGATGGATACCCCTTTTAAATTTTGTATTTCAGGTTAGTAGTGCTTTGACAATTGTTATGAATATATATAATTGGGGTTAGCATTCAAATTGTAGGGTGTGTTGTAGAATGATTACACATATTAGATTCACATTCCCTCCCTGTTGTAGAAGCATGGTTATTGTAGTCCCCATCAGTGCCTTGCATGAGACTTGGACTGTTTTACAGGTGATGTTATAAGTGTTAGTATCCAATGGGGTTTGTTGGTTGCATTTTGCACATTAACCCAGGTTGGATCATACAAAAGTGCCAATAGATGGTTCTGTGTAGTCTAGTTATTTAGGATACTCAACTCTCAGCCGAGTTCAGAAAAAATGGTTCATAAGTATGAGAAGCTCACGTGATACACATTTGATCCTCATCGTTATGCATTCAGGCCAAGTGAGATCCTTATCAATAGTGGGAACAATTCCATTTTTTCTTAACTTACAAAGATGTTCAGGCATATGTGATTCATGCGAAGATGATTGAAAACAACCAGTAGTAGGGGAGATGAATATACAAAATTCAAATAACAACAAGGAGCAACACCAAGGTGATATATCACAAAGTACATGCCAATGGGAGTGAGACACAAATATGGGACTAGAACAGTCACAAACCCAATTTGCAACAACAAATTCAAAATAATTTCAAGCTATGATGTGTGCAAGAGTGAACAGGACCTCGACCACAAGTGTGGGGGTAGGTACATCTTGTGCTGAGAAGAAGCACAAAGCAACTCATGTCACTCAGATGACACCTCTATCGAAATATGCTATCAAACATATTCTTGAGTAGGTCAAGAAGAAGACGAAGGAGGCACTGGGTAAGGTAAACAAGATGAAGAGGGAGGCACTGGGTAAATGCAACAAGGTAAATAATGCACAATGGAGCTCTTAAGCCAGTTGCTAGACCAATAAGTCAATTGCAGCACAATTGACTACAATAAAACTAGTTTAGCAAATGGGTGCTCAAAGTGAGCCTAGTATGTTAGAACCATGGGAAAATACTTCTATCATATCTAGAGAGCATCAATCACTTTAGATATCACTGAAAGAAGCGAAGTTCCCCATTGAATAATTACAATAACATGTTATATGTTTGACACATATCAATTTAAATTATCTTAATTGTCTTTGGATAGTTTACACCATTTACAGAACAATGTATTTATGGAACTACAATTGTGCAACACAACCACAACAT
>APFE031398324.1:0-12727 GCA_000404065.3 Pinus taeda | reverse complement strand
GGCTTCCTATTTCTCCGCAAAGATTATTTGATTTCTTAAGGGATGAGAGAATCAGAAGCGAGGTAAGGAATAACTAGAAGCATGGCATTGTTTTTTCTATTTCGTTTCATCCACAGCCGGTACTCTCTACTGACCACTGATAAAAATAAAAACTGGAACAGTGGGATATACTGTCAAATGGAGGTCCAATGCAAGAAATGGCTCACATTCCGAAAGGACAAGATCTGGCAACTGTGTTTCTCTTCTAAGAGCAAGCATATGTTCCTTTTATTTTTCTTCGAAATGCTTCTTGGAGAATAATTCCTCTCATGAAACCCTAACCTTAACTGTGAATGTTTTCGATTTTAGGCCATGAATTCCAACGAAAGAAGCAGCATGTTCATCCTGCAAGAGACTTGCACAGATGCATCGGGGTCTCTTGTAGTTTATGCTCCAGTGGACATCCCAGCCATGCATATGGTTATGAGTGGGGGTGATCCAGCTTATGTTGCCCTCTTACCCTCTGGCTTTGCCATTCTTCCAGACGGACCAGAATGCAGGCCCCTTGCACTAAACCCTACTGGAAAGGGCGTTGGAGTAAACAGCCCGCGTGTGGGAGGATCACTTTTAACAGTTGCATTGCAGATATTAGTCAACAGCTTGCCAACAGCCAAACTCACAGTAGAATCAGTGGAGACAGTGAACAACCTCATATCCTATTCCGTGCAGAAAATCAAGGTAGCTCTGCACTGTGAAGATGCTTGACATAAATCTCTCCCTCTTAATCCTCACTGTGTAGTTTTTTTGTGTCCCCATAAGCTTTTTTGTTTTTGTTTGGTCCATGCCAATCGATGTTTAACGTGCAAGGTAAGGGGAGTTGGCATTGGCACTGGGCAGTTATGAGGGGATCTCAACACCAATTTGCTCACATTGAACTGGGTGTTGATTTGTCCCTCACAGTAATAGCCACAACCACCTCCTCCTGCCTGCTTTCACCTTTGTCCTGGGATGGACAACAAGGGGATTACTGACATCACATGATATATGTAACTGAAAAAAATTCATGAAGGATGCGTTGTGGAGTCAAGAACACACCATATATATCCTTGCCAAGTGGTAAACAAAATTGAAACCAGCGAGACAAAGCTTCTTTCCTTGGCAATGCAATTATCAAACAAACATGATGTTTGCACAAGCTTTACCACCATGCAAGGGTACTGGTTGGGGTATTGACTCCCCGCAAAGTCTTAATCGTTTACTACTCTCATCTTTCAATTAAACTCAATCATCCATTCATGTACATGATATGACATGACGACATTGATATTATTTAGCTTAATTGCAGGTTTTGGATGATAGGCTTTTGCATTTTTGTTCACTTATCAGGGTAGGTATGTTGTGTCTTTTTCTTGTTTAAATTCTGTTTATAATTCATTTCCTTTGTGCATAAGTCTGTGCACTAATGTGGTGTAGCAAAGGTTAATGCCTGCAAGAATTAACAGTGTTAGTCAAATTTTTTTGGTTTCCTACATAAAAATCAAGCAGGTTTTGTTTTGAAAGCCCTTTTTTCACTGCAATACAGAAAGTTGGTATGGACATTTTAGCCTTTTAACTGCGTGCTGTCAATTACATATTTGAATTCAAGCAGAATAGTGAATGTGTCAAGCATGTTATATCATATAATACAAAACATTGACAATGATTGTATCAATTTGTATCAAGCTTTGATTCTGCCATTTTTTTTTACCAAATTTTGAAATATTTACATATTGCATACCTTGTTTTCACTAAAACAATTTGAAGGAGAATTCCAATCATTCTCTCTATTGTTGGAAAATAAAATAGCTTAATATTGAAACTTATCTTCTTTTTACTGTGTTAAATTTGGACTTGCCTCCATCCACTTTCTTAGTTGGGAACCTGAAAATTACTATGCAGAATATCTTTCATGGAGATATCGAACCAGAAAACCTTCTAGTTGGCAGCGATGGAATAGTTAATATTTCTGACTTCAGTGTTAGCAGGATGTTTGAGGTAAGAAAGTTTCTCTCTGAGTGTACCTTCCTTTCTGATAGTGAATGTGTTCTAAACATGACCTCTCAAACTACACCATTTCATAGTTACAGACAATTACAAATGCCTACTGTTGACTATTGTTAGGTGAGTATTTTTTATTAAATGTTAACGTTGGACAATGAGGATTCAATTACTGGGAGGAAATGTTTTACAAAATCCAATGTTCCTTTGGATGTATACAGGGCAGCAATGATGAGCTTCGAAGGTCTCCTGGTACTCCTGTTTTTACTGCACCAGAATGTTGCTAGGTAGAGTGCTCGAAACTTTGCTAGTTATACAAATACCGTCTGCTCAAGATTTGGACAATCATTGCTGCTAATTTGTACTGTATTCATATCTTTGATATATATTGTCCATGTTGTTTGTTGTCAGATTACATTCTTATACTCCACAAATATTATATTTTCAATTCATGCTTGTTCTCTTGTAAATAAAAGCCTGTTCAATGAAATGAAAGACCAGAGGGAAGGAAGAAAGGGTCACATGTTAAAGGACAGATACTTCAGTTGTCAAAATAGGCCTGACAATTTTTGTTGCCTGTTTTCAATAGGCTTGACATATCATGGTAAAATTGATGATGTGTGGGCATTGGGTGTGACACTATACTACATGGTGTTAGGTTCTTATCCCTTCATTGGCGACTCCTTGCAAGGCACATATGACAAGGTAAATGAATCTCTGCTGCTTTTCACTTTTCAAACAGGCCGGATGGAGGGAAATACTTATTTTGTTGTTACTAATGGTAGCTTAGATTGTTCATGATCCATTTGTACTTCCAAAGGATATGAATCTAGCACTTGCAGACTTACTCGAAGGTCTTCTTTGCAAGGGTAAGTGACTTTTCTCAATTGACTGTTTTACAGAGCAGATTTTAATTTTAAGAGTTGCATTGCTGCAAATTTTGAAATTCACCATAATAATCAAGCTGCCACTATTGGATTTCACAGATCTGAAGAAAAGGATGAACTTAGAGGCTGTTGCAAGGCATCCATGGGTTATGATGGATTTCACGTCAACTGTGCAGGTTTTGGGGAAATGTGAACAGGGTAGCTCCAGACATCATTCTGATTATCATGAGCAAAATGTAGCTTCCTCTGAAGCATTGTCAGAATCAGTTTAACAGGGATGGTTATGGTTTTTATTATTACATATTTCATGGCTGGTTATCACCATTTATGTACACATTATCACCATTTATGCACACTTTTCATCCACTTAATTATCACAATTTATGCACACATTTCCTCCGGGGATACAACTTGACAAGGGATATCAATATCCAAAATCAAAGCCAACCACCAACTAATTAAAATTAAAATTGTAAGTAAGTTTGACACTAATAATGTCATATATATGGGACCCATTGTAAAAAGCCACCACAATTACGTTAAATGCCCACATCTTAAACTCGTTTGCCCCAATTCTGTTAATAAACATAGTCGTAAAGATTATTTGTAATCAAGAATATTCGGGATTATCAAAGCCATTATCATTAATAATTATATTTTATTAACATTAATTTTTTTACAATTTACTATATTTCAGAAATTTGTTGTTACTGATGGTGGCTTAGATTGTTCATGATCCACTTGTACTTCCAAAGGATATGAATCCAGCACTTGATAATTTGTACTGTATTCATATCTTTAATGATATATGGTCCATCTTGTTTGTTGTCAGATTACATTCTTATACTCCACAAATATTATATTTTCAATTCATGCTTGTTCTCCTGTAAATAAAAGCCTGTTCAATGAAATGAAAGACCAGAGGAAAGGAAGAAAGGGTCACATGTTAAAGGACAGATACTTCAGTTGTCAAAATAGGCCTGACAATTTTTGTTGCCTGTTTTCAATAGGCTTGACATATCATGGTAAAATTGATGATGTGTGGGCATTGGGTGTGACACTATACTACATGGTGTTAGGTTCTTATCCCTTCATTGGTGACTCCTTGCAAGGCACATATGACAAGGTAAATGAATCTCTGCTGCTTTTCACTTTTCAAACAGGCCGGATGGAGGGAAATACTTATTTTGTTGTTACTGATGGTGGCTTAGATTGTTCATGATCCACTTGTACTTCCAAAGGATATGAATCCAGCACTTGCAAACTTACTCGAAGGTATTCTTTGCAAGGGTAAGTGACTTTTCTCAATTGAATGTTTTACAGAGCAGATTTTAATTTTAAGAGTTGCATTGCTGCAAATTTTGAAATTCACCATAATAATCAAGCTGCCACTATTGGATTTCACAGATCCGAAGAAAAGGATGAACTTAGAGGCTGTTGCAAGGCATCCGTGGGTTATGAAGGATTCACGTCAACTGTGCAGGTTTTGGGGAAATGTGAACAGGGTAGCTCCAGACATCATTCTGATCATCATGAGCAAAATGTAGCTTACTCTGAAGCATTGTCAGAATCAGTTTAACAGGGATGGTTATGGTTTTTATTATTACATATTTCATGGCTGCTTATCACCATTTATGTACACATTATCACCATTTATGCACACATTTCATCCACTTAATTATGTACCTTGGATGTGACATGCTTGAGATTAAAATCTTGAATTGAGTCAACTTCTGCCTTGCTTAACATGACAAAGCTTTCCACCCCCAAAGCTATGATATTTTTGTCCCTTTTCTTCACGAAGTGTTTCCCTGTTGTGAACAGAACCTCTACATGCAGATTGCTCTCTGTAGTTTGGTTAACAAAAAACAATTTTCTACTTAGACCAGGAATGTAAAAAAGTGTTTTTGAACATAAATTTTACCAGTTAGATGTAGTATTAAAGACCACCACAATAAATGTCAAATCAATTTGTAGTGGTAATTAAATATCTCTTACTTGCGTCAATAGATGTTAGATGTGGTGTTAAAGACCACCACAATAAATGTCAAAGCAATTTGTAGTGGTAATTAAATATCTCTTGCTTGCGTAGAGAACGATTTTCATGGGCGCATTTTTAAATAACATATCATTAGCTTAGTGTTAATGCATTTAAAAGATCGTATTACTATTCTGTTTCAATTTCCTTTATGTTTTCTCTTTTTTTCTGTTTCAATTTCCAGTTTTTAAAGTTGAAATGAGCTCTAATCTACAATGCTGTGTATTGATAAACACAATAAGACCTTTATCTCTGACAAAGATTTTTCTAAATTAATAGATTGCTAACATTTGTTATCTATAATTTTCACAACAAAATCTGTGAGCATTCAAGTTGTCTGTAAATTTCATGAGCTCTAATCTACAATCCTATGTATTGATAAACATGATAAGACCTTTATCTCTGACAAAGCTTTTTCTAAATTAATAGATTTCTAACATTTGTTATCTATAATTTTCACAACAAGATCTGTGAGCATTCAAGTTGTGTGTAAATTTCAGATATCAACGAGAAGAAGCAAGAATTGAAGCTTTGGTAAATCTCAAGACTTCCAAATCTAAAGGTGCAACAAAAAATCTTAAGGTATAAGGAGTGTGCCTATAAAAATTGGTGCGCATTTAGGAATATTTCTATAATTCTGGTCGTTTACAACATTTAGAAAAAGTGAATATACATGTTGATATTTAGGTCATTGACCTAATGCACACACTATATGGATAATGGATTTCTACACTTTATGCTTTATGGTGTTTCCTTTGCAACATCTGGTGCAAATGCTAGTTTTAGTAATAACTTATTTTTCTCACTTTTATTTAGTAAAGTGAACAGCAATATGGTATGCCAAAGTAATATTCATTTTTAAATAAAAACCATCATATCTATTTACGGAGAGAATAGCACTTAGACTATACCTCTAACAATCCATGTGACTTTTCTGCATTTTATTTTTATGTCAAGTAACTACAAGTTAAATTGTTTATAAAAAGAAGTTTAATATAATTTTAACTTTTATACCAAATGAAACTACGATATGTAATGTAGTAGTCGGATGTAATTGAAAAAAGCGCATAGTTCTTAATATTTACTTCTTGTTAAAACCACTTAAAGGTCGAATTTATATTCATATTATATATTATATTGTGATTAAAAAAATACAAGGTGTTTTATTTAGATTTAAGAGGACCCTGTGCCATGGCCCAAAAAAGAGTTACTGTTTAGTTGAATTAATTTTTTAATTTTATTTTCAGAATGTTTTATTTTAATGATAAAGAAGTTAAATAGATATTATGTCTAAATGGTTTTATTCCACACATCTTTGTCCCTTAACATTTTGTTATCTTCTTTTACCAGAATGTTTTTCAAATCAATAATCTTTACCCCACAAAATGGCTTAAGAGAATATACTAATTTTACTATATGAATTTTGAGACAGTAAAATAATCATAAAATAGTGTTAATAAATTTGTAAATTTTAAAACTATTTTAAAAGTTAAATGAAAAATAGAAATCAAGTGACTATATTGATTTATGTTCATAATATTTCAAATTATACAGTAAAATTAAATTCAACTTGAAATTATAAATATTATAAATATAAGCCTTAAATCCTATAAAAAAAAATTAATCCTCTTATTATTGAAACTTATAAAAAGTTAATAAAATATCAAGTGAGGAAAGTTCGTGGTACTTATTTTATTTATTTATATATATAATGGTAATATATGATCATAATAGTTAATTTTTTCTAATGTCTATTTTAATAAATTAATTAAAAAATATAGTATTTTTTGAATTTTTAAATATTTTTGAATTATTTATGTAATTGTAACTTATTTTGGTAAGAGGCAGCTTTGCAAGTTAGATCACAATAGTTAATTTTTTCTAATGTTTATTTTAATAAATTAGTTTTCAAATATAGTATCTTTTGAATTTTTAAATATTTTTGAATTATTTATGTAATTGCAATTTATTTTGTTAAAAGGCCGCTCTACAAGTTAAAGTATATGTGCACGTGTAAAGTGTAGTGCAAGTATGTAATAATTTTAAATGTTGGTTTTAAAATATAATAAAAATAAAAGTGATATTGGAAATGAGTTTAAACATTTAAATATTGCCTCAATTAATAATAAAAAGTTAAAATGATAAGTTTGAACATTAAAATGTTTGCTCAATTAATAATAAAAGGTTAAATTAATAAAAATAATAAAATTCAATTTGTTATAGATAATTTATATTGTGTGACAAACAAGTACTACAAAAGTAGTTGACACTTGCTATAGTTTCATATCACAAAACCATCTCACATCAACAGTTTCAAAAACGTGAGACACTTAAATGTGCAGATAAAGAGCTCAAAATTATCATTCCAAAAAATCCTCACTAAATTTTAGCGAAATCAAAGAAAAATAATGTTGAAAAAAAGGAAAAGTATCTTACAATTAATTTAACTTGCGAATAGGATTAGTTACAATTCCATGGGCCAACATCATGACTTATAAATTCCCCATTCCCAAAAACCATAGCTTATTTCACAACCAAAATATTTTATAGCAATATGACAAAAAATTTAACCATAGAGATTGACCTCCATATTACAGTTGATATTATTAACTTGTAAAAAAGCCTTTGTTACAATATATTGTGCCAATACAACATACCCTGAAAGAAATGAATTATTTCACAATCAAAATATTTTATTAAAACACGAAAAGTTTCTCAACGAGGGAAATTCACCCCCACTTTACTAGATATATTATTAACTTGTAAATAATATTTCTGATAATACCATGGGCTAATACCATGGCTTATCATAAGATCCTTAACCACATATATTCATCCACAATTTTCCATCTATAACAGTAATAGATCTTTGTACAATACCATGGACAATACCATGGCCTCTCAAACACATGCCAAAAACAAACTTATTCGCATTCAAATATAACAATATGAAAAGATTCTTAACTATGAGTATTTTCCCCCACTTGAAATGAATGGATATTATTAATTGCCAAAGCAAGTAGTCTATAACGCGACTTTTTGAAAGCTTTTTTCCGTGCGGATTTTTCCGGTCAAAATCCGGCCAGCAATTCATTGGAATCCCAAGTTTGATAGCTAGTTTCTGCACAATCAATGGCTCCCAGGGGTATTTCAGGGTGCTAAATCCAAATATGCAGTTAAAAAACCATTTTAACTGCTAAAAATCAAGATTTAACCTCATTTCTTGCGCCGGATTCCGTCACCGGAATCTCCAAAAAGTCGCATTATAGACAACTCCATTTGCAAATATGATTTGTATAATACCATGGGCCAATACCATGAATTATCAGTACCACATGCCCGAAAACCAGAATTTATTTCACAATCAAAATATCTTATATTAATTTAATTTGATAACATTTTTTCAATCGAATCTAAAAGGAAAAATGTTATAAGTAGTTTTGAGATATATCTAAACCCTCTATTCTCACGACAACTGAAAATATTTCTATAGAAATTAATTCGAGGTTTTAATAAAATTAGAAATGAGAATACTTTTATGTATAATGATGCGAACTTTATATAATATAAATGATGTTATGAAGAAACAACATAGATCCATCCTAATTTCTATATAAATTAAATCAAGGTTTTAATAAAATTAAAAATGAGAATATTTTTATGTATAATGATGTGAACTTTATATAATATAAATGATGTTATGAAGAAACAACATAGATCCATCCAAACTAAGGATCCAAGCGATGAGAGCAAGCAAGTGACTAAAAATAATAGAGGAAAGATAGAGCATGATTTATTTAAGTTTTTCATTATTTTATTTTCTTTGACATGATTTATCCAAAATATAGGTTTAATATTTTACAACCAATTCAACCTTTTTAATTTAGATGGGGGGGGGGAGAGCGAGGAAATAACAAAGGCATATAGAGATAAACGTGGAGAGAAAGAGGGAGTGGCAAGGGAGAGATTGAGAGAAAGTGAGGCAAAGAGGAGAGGAGGGCAGAGAAGAGGAGAGGAAGGAGATAGGGACAACGTTAAAAAATGTAATTAGGTTCGTTATTCATAATGACTCATGTGCTCTTGATATTTTATGTTTGATGTAAAAGGAAAAAGGAGAAAAATAGCTATTATTTTATCAGCACAGGTTTCATGCTCAAGTTAATTAGGTCAAGCATGTTCTTCATGCTTTTAGGTCTTTTCAAGTCAAAATATTGTTTTTCATAAATAAAGAGAGTCGTTGCTATGCATATAATATCCGAGTGGCCATTTTGCATCAAAAGAGAAGATTTACTTTTGTGTTTAAAGTGTCAAAAGAGTCCTCCAAGACCAAGTCAGCCTATCCTGAAGAACTCATACTAGGAAGGCCTATTCGACCACATGGAAATTTATATATAGAAGTGAAATTCTTCTTCATTTAACACCTTCAATTACTTAGTTCGATCTGCAATAGAAACAATAAGAAAGGAAGTGTGAAGAGAAGAAGAATCCTTAGCGAAGGAAGGAAGACCTAATTCTTAACTATTTCTGCTCACACGTACAAAAAAGAAAACAGTTTTTGACATATTGTAGGGCTAAAAGATGCAGACTGAGTTTCAAATCTACATTTGAGGTCCCAAAATATGATTTGACCAACAAAATAGAAGTTTGAGTTTCATTGACTTTGTTGACTTAAGCTGATATGAAGAATTATTTCTTGGAAGGATGACTTAGTGCTTGGATCGAATCTTTGTCTTGGTCTAAAGGTCTTGAAGCTCTCATTTTGTCTTGGTTCTATAAGAAGAAGAGCATTTTAATTTGGTTTTCCCCTAGGAGAGGGGTTTTCCCTAGCTGAGATCCTACATACTATGTTCTATTGTTGTTGTGATATTGATGTTCTTTACGATTTGAAAGTTTCTTGATAAAAATAAGACATAAGAAGACAATATAATTAAAAATTATCACAAGTTATTATGAAAGTAAGAAAATATTTTATGCCTTTTGATTTTCTAACGGAGAGAAGGGGAAGAGAGAGAGAGGGAGAGACAAAAACGAGGGGAGAGCGAGAAGGAGAGAGGGATTGAGATAATGAAAGAGATGGAGGGAAGAGGGAGAGAGAAAGTGATGGGGGGGGAGAGATAGAGAGGTGTGGGAGAGAAAGGGAGGGAGAGGAAGGAAGAGAAGACTCAAAAGAGAGAAGGGGAGAGAGATGGAGTTTGAGGGGGAGAGAGAGGGAGGGAAAAAGAACGACGTAGAGGGAGAAAGGTGGAGAGAGAGAGAGAGAGTGACAAGGGAAAGATGGAAAGAGAGTGAGGGAGAGAGGAGGAATGGGAGAGAGAAGGAGAGATAAAGAACCGTATATGTAGTTTGTATTATAAAAATAACTTGCATTTTTGTTTGAGATGATAATGTTAATGACAATTTTGTCTAGATAGAAATAAACTATTAGAGGTGAGAAAAAATATGTAACATAAGAGAAAGAAAAGTACTATATGAAGACAGATGATTTAAAAAAAAAAAAAGTAACAGAGGGAGGTGTGACACATGAACATATTTGACACGAGATATGACCTAAGAAACCTTGTTGAGAGGAAAACCTAGTTGGAAGGTGAGTCTCCCCTATTCTCTTTCCCTAATAACAAAATGGTTGTGAGTACAAAGACTTATGGCTTGTGGTCGATGGGCTACTATAGTGCACAAATCATCTCCATGTTCTCTATCTCCTATGCCTCTTGGCTAATTTTGTGCATACATGGAACAAATGCACTCTAAATAATGGAACCCCTTTTCTTTCGAGTCGCCCGGTTATACTACAACCCGATAGCCTATTAGTGGCTAGGTTTGACTACCTCATACGTTGACTAGAGTTACAATTTATACTTTTCTAGGATCTAGTTCATTGTAATAATGTGGCTAGTCCATTTTTCATGAATAAGCGGGTATTACATAGGATGCTCTCAAAGTATCATGGTGAAAATAGGAATGTCGAATTCTGATTGACATAATTTTCACATACGAACTCTGATTGACGAAAGTCATTCATAGTTAGAAAGGTATTTTTGTGTAGAATAGGAAAATGTTTTAGACCCCAATTTGACAAACTGGGTCCTATGAGTAAAAAGGGTCTCGTGAGTTAATTCTTCTAATTTTTTCATCCTGAAAGCATCGAGATGGATGAAAAAATTATAGTGATCAAATCCATATCATAAATTACTGTTATTAGAATCCCTTTCCTTTGAAATGTGATATCTCCTTTTTCTTAGTAGACCTTGGCTTGCATTGTTTTGTGTTGTGACTAAATTGCTAATGACACAAATTTTATTTTCTCATAACTTTATCCATCCTTTTCTGGCTGTAAAATTCAATTTGATTCTATTATAAGGAGGGTAAGAATTAGAGTTGTTTGTTCTCCTTTTCATTTGCTCCCAAAAGGTAGGTTACATACATCAACAAACCTAAAATTTGGTGGTGGTGACATCTATATTCATACTTCCTAGTTTCCAATCATGAAACTCCTTGGTTCTATTATCAATGTATCTTCCACGTAAATATTTTTTCTCAAATATATCCTTAAGATGTTTCCATGTTGTTTCATTTTTATTAGTTACATTAGAAATTTTGGTATTCTCCCACCAAATATTGGATTCACCATTTAATTGGTATGTAGTAAACCTGGCTTTTGGATTGTTATAATATTGATAAAGATAAAAATATTTTCCTATGTTACTCAACCATGCGGTTTTTTCTTTTTAGAATCTCTTTCAAAAATCGATGGCATAAATTTCTTAAATTTGCCTTATATCCCTTATATTTCTTCTACATTGTTCTTTTTTTTCAAAGTGTTTGTTGATTTTGTTCACTATTGTCTAATGGTTTAGTGGTCACATTTATTATGTCAGTTTAATTTGATAATTCATTTCCTAGATTTGGTGGACGATTTATTTTTAAATATTCCTTTCGTTCCTTTGGAATCCTTTCCTTAATATTATAGTTCTACCCATTATTTCTCATTGTTTTTTTATCATTATACCTTTTTAACATTGTTGAATTCATCCTCTATTTCTCTTCTTACATTTTATATTACTCTACATACATCCTCAATAGTTGTTTGTTATCTACTCTATGCTTATCTATTTCTGGTTTGCATCCTTTTGATAGTTTCTTAAAGGAATTACTACATATCTTGGATATATTGATTCCTAGTGATTAGTATTTCATTAGATACCCCTTTTCATGATTCTTTACCTCGATGATGTTCACTCCCTTCACAGCTTCACTACAAAGCCTCTCTTTCTCCCTCCTCAACCATTTAACATGTAAGAGTTGTAATAAAACTTATTAGTTATTATATTTTTATTTTATGCCCATGTAGATCCAAGTGTTGTAAACCAGTTGTTTGATACCATTTATGATACCTCTCTTAATAACTCCTAATTTTTATTTTTTTTTGGTTTTAACACAAGATATAACTTAGCTTATGAGTTGTCCTCATCTAAGTTTATTATTGGCTATAGGTTGACTTTTGTTACCTTATAAATTTTGATAAAAAAATTCACTCTACCATGTTATTTGGTGACTCATTGAGATGCAATGTGGAAGATTATATGTTAACCCCAACCTCATATGGTTTTCCCCTTCCCTCAATTGATTTCAACAAGGTTTTATGTTATACCAGGGGGATATGTGTTCGGTGTAGTGTCTCGCATGACACTTGGGTTTAATTTATGCTTATTTATCACTATGTTCATGTGCTCAAATGGTATTTCAGCTCTTAAATAATTGACTAATGTTGATTCCCCTTCTTGTCCCA
>APFE031398317.1:0-10041 GCA_000404065.3 Pinus taeda | reverse complement strand
GCAACTCATGCTTCGGTTTATGACTGGACAGCAAAACTGACTTTAACAATCTCAGTTCCGGTGTTATTCCCTCAAACTCATCCTGCTCTGGTTCAACTGCCTCTTCATCACTGTTATTTGCTGGGTTTCTTCTTCCTCCAGCCTCTATCACTGCCAATCTCTCACGCAAAACTCTTATCTCTTCTCGCAATCCATCATCTACTGGCTTGTGGACCAGTCGTCCTCTACCTCTTCCTCTTCCTCTTGCTCTCCCTCTTGCCTCACCTTCACCTTCTACCTGTTCCATTGATTCTAACTCAAAAAACTCTAGCTCTGATACCACTTATGATGGCCACCCGCCACGGTTATGGAACGTGATCGACAAGACTTATGACCTGGCGATTTAATGCTATATTAAATGTCACTGTACGCGTCTTGGTCTTTGGGTTTAGGGTTTTGAAACCTGCTGAACCAGCTTCCACCTGCACTAACCGGTTACCTCTACTCAAAAAGGCCCGTTGACAACCTTTTGGCAATCATTTTCTCATTTCCGCTTTGCGGGGTCACTCTGTCGAGGTCTGAGCTACTCGGTGGGAACCTCTGTTCCTCTGTGGACTGTTCTGATGCCGCCTCTGTGGTTATCTTCGCCTCCAAAGGGTTTCGATGGTGAGTTTCTATGGCCTGCGAGGGCTTATTCACTCTGTTCGGTGATAACTTGTCAACTGTAAGTTTGGGTATGCGTTTTGTGTTAACTCGGCGCTGATATTTATCTGTTAACTGGGTAATTTGTTTTTATGACAGGTCTGTCCTCCCAAAGCTGCGTTTCACCATTAACATTCAGGTAACGATGATGGTTCCTTGCTATAATGTTCTCGCCTTTATTCCTCCAGTTCTGACCGTCTCGGCCACATGTCTTCAGGTTTCTGTTACTGGTTAGTTTGGCACTTTCTTCGTCGCCCGGTTTCCTGGTAAGGTCTTAATACTCTGTCTCCTTTCCTTTGGTTTTTAACACATACGCATAGATTGCACAGGTTCCTAATCTCTGTGGGTTTGTTTGCAGGTGAACTCTGGTCGTGTAGCCATGCTCGTGGTGCTGTCGTCCGTGTTCTCTCCACACTCCTTCCGGGTAGTGTCTCAATACATTCCTTTAGCTTAGTATATGTAGACTCTGTAGTTTGTATCGGCTTTCTGCCTAGTGAAAAGTTAGGGTCTCGGTCCTTAATTTGATGATGGACTATTGTAGTCGCTGGTTCGGCTTTTCCTCTGTAGGAAATTGTTCAAACTGATTTTTTTTTGGTATCAAACCCTCGTGGGGTTATACGAGTCTTTGCTCTGTGGATGTATATGGGTTGTATTTCCTGTTAAATGGTCGTTACGGGGTTCGAACCCTCTGCTATTTTGTATTATTCAACGATTTATAAACCCTAGGTTTTGACCAAACCCTGGTCTATCTTTCCGTCAATGCTATGACTGTATATTTCGGCCTTTTTCTGATAATAAATTGATGTTGCTGGAGTTCCGTCCTGTTGATAACTCTGCTTGTGCCGAGGCTTACTTTACATGTAGTCTGTGATTCGAATGTTTAAACTGTAACCTGGGTTTCTTGTTTATTTACTCAGGTCGTATTACTACATGATCTTCCTTGTTGTTCTATTACTATCTGGGTTCTTTGTTTGCATGCACAGATTTCTCTGGTCTTCTAGTTTTAGAAATATTTGCTTTATTTGAGTCTGCTTCTGCTGCGCCTTTCTCCGGGTGTGCGCCTGTATGTGCAATCTGGTATGAACACTGGTGGACGGTGCTGTGACGATCACGCCCGCTCCACTTTGCTGCTCTGTCTTTTTATTACAATACGATTTAAAATGTACAGGAAATAAACTATGCTGTAGAATGTTAATTATCACAGTGATGAAATGAGAAGCAAATAAGTAATGAATTCTAACTTTTGGAAATGACTGTATATTTCTATTTCTGTTCTTCCAAATGAGAGAGGAAACTTTACAATCTTGTTTCTGTTCCTTTAAGCTCTGAGAGTCGAACTGTTCTTGTTCGGTTGGAAACCAACCCAACAGATTGACAACTGTTTTCACTTAACTGATTTAAAACTAATACAATGCCTTTTTAAAGAAAAAATCAAATTAACTAGCAATTTATGTTTCTGCTTCTAACTCCTAAGTAAGACAGAGTAAATGCATGACTAATTTAACTGAATCCTATCATCTTAAAAGTAAATAAAAACAAGTAATGAAAATAAAATAACTGACAAGGTTTTGACACCTGTCCAGCTATACGCATTGACTGTGTGTTCAAATTCTGCCTGAGACTGCTAGCCTCATTCTGCCTCCTCAGAGCTGGATGCTCCTGCATCACTTTGTCACTCCAATGGTTGGTACACCAATGGGTACATATTCCCTTCCATTGTAAATGTACAACTTCTTCAAATGTGGAACAATCATAGCATCGAATTGTTTCAAGAATTCCATTCCCAGTACAGCCTCATAGTCATCTATCTGCACTATAGTGAAGTCGACCTTCCCTGTCCACTCACCAAGTTTTGTGTCCACCTTTTCAGCTACACCAAGAACATCATCCGGAGGAGAATTGATTGTCTTCATCTGTGCCTTCACTGATACAAATTTCAGCCCAATTCTTCTTGCAGTATCTTCTCCCATGAAGTTGTGAGAGGCCCCACTATCCACCACAGTGAGTATATCAGCATCTCCAACCTTCATCCGAATATACTCCAACTTGTTCCTCTTAGGATCCCTCTGAGAGATCACCTCTGTAGCAGCAGCAACACCATGTATTTGCATCATCCCCACAGAAGCTTCTTCATTCTTCGCATTAGATTGTGAAATCGCAACCACTTTCGGTCTAGAAGGACAATTCTTCACCGTATGTGGTTCAGCACATATCCAACACTTCAAGGCTTTCTTCGTCTTCGAATTATCATCTGATTTCGAAGCATCCGCTTTCTTCTTATCTTCGGCAAAACGCGGTTGCCTAGCTCGTTGGCACCTCCGCACGGTCGCTGCACGACTCACCAACCCTTCGTTCACCTTGTCGCATGATCGTGTTGTTTGCCCAACTTGGACGCACCTCCAAGTCGCCACACACGGGTGCCTCCACCCGAGACACACCTCCGTCCACAATCTCAACATTTCACCAAGTCATTGTGCACACTTGCACGACGGGCAGGCGCTCACCCGAGTCACCCAAGAACCCGTGCCAAGTCGTCACACAAACTGGGTGCTCACAAATGTTTCACCGTTGGGCGCTCCTTCACACGACTCGGGCACCACACCCGTGCACACCCTCGTCCAACCGACGGCCAGCCTTGCCCGTGCCCTTCACCCAAAACCAAGACAAGCGACTTACTACCATGCGGCCTTGCCCAAGAACAGGAGCATCAACCTACGCTTCCTCCTTTGCTGCCATGCACTTCGACCTGCACCTATCTCACATGAGCGAAGATGCTTATGTTTTAAGCGATGGATGTTTGTTCAAATGAGCTCCACGCAATGCTAATATATACGCGTCGTAGGGTGAGGTCGTGGCTTGCCCAACCGACCTTTCCACACCCTCACTTCATCGCAAAAGCCTTTAATCTCATGTCGGCCTTTGTTTCTTTGTGGGTCGGCCGTGGGTTGAGCGTACATGCTCCCCACGCCTCTATAAACATCTCGCCCTCATTCTATTATGTGCATACTCCACGCACATATGAATTTGAGCTCGCATTTCGTCCAAACCGCGTTGGTCGTTCACGTCCAACCGCAGTCGCACTTCGGGCGGATGCGTTCACGACTACAGGTCCTTACAGATTTCCTTTCATGCCAACGATAAACCAACTATCTTGTAAACTGAATCGAATTTTTGTTTTATAATATTTATATATATTTAATTCAAATATGTTGTATATGGAATATTATAAAGCATATGTTGATATATTTTAAAAAAAAAAATGGTTTGATATGAACAAATTTTCCAATTTTTGAAGATAGATCAATTAAACATTCATATTGGGTTGAAGAATTATTCTCTAACTTAATTTTTGGTAGATTTTGTGCTTTATTTGATTTGTTTGAAAGTGGTTAGTTTAATTATTTATTTTTGTTTATTTTTTTAGTTTTTTAATTAAAATTTTTAGGGTTTTAAAACTTAAATTAGTTGTTTATTTGTAATTTTGTGTTCTTAAATTGTTTAATCTATAAAATTCTTGTTACCCAAGATTTCAAAAATACTATCCATTTATTGATTCAAAATTTTTAATCTATAAATTCTAGTACCCCAGGATTTTCAAAAAACTATCCCTTTATTGTTCAAAATATATTTGAATTATAAAATTTCACATTCTTCATTTTCATATTATTTTTTATAATAAAATTCACATTCTCAATTGAAATTATATACTTAATTATAGATTAAATACTATTAATTTTTTTATTATATTTAATTCCTTATTTTTAATTTTAATACACTTTTATTTTTTATTTTAGGACACTATTCTAAAGATTGACATTTTTTATCATAGCTCTTTATCGAAATATTGAAAGATATCGATATTGTTTCTTCCATAAGGCCCTAGTTGTGAAAGTCACAAAATGTAAGATAGCCTATCATTATTTAAATCGGAAGAGTTTTGGAGCTTATTTATCAGGTTATAAGATATTAAACGTGATTGTGCTGTATATGCCTACAGTTAAATTTATATTTATTTAAATGGGTTAGGTTATATATACTCACAATTCATTTATATTTATTTAAATTTAAAAAACCACAATTAATATCAATAATATTGTGGGCAAACATGCTAGTGATTCTAGGGTCTGCAAAATTTGGCAATTTCTATTTCTGGGATCATAGGATAGTTAATGCTATTTGACATGGAGCTTTATAACACTATATAACACACCGCGCAGTAATGAGAGAGAGAAAAACCATACTGAGTATTATATAGAATTATAAAATCCCCAAATCAAATAACATTAACTATGCTATACTCACAAAAACAAAAAACAAGAGTCGCTGCAAAACTTAGTCTCCGTGAAGGTATTAAATTGGTTTCGTATAACACGTCAAATCAGAATGGCATGCAATGCTCATTTTATTATTGCACATTAAAGGCTCCATGGCGTTCTTTTCGTTCGCATTAAAGTCTCCGTGCTGTTCGTTTAGTTCGTATTAAAGGCCTTGATGGAATGAGGAGATTCATTAATTATCTTGTGCAACATTAATGGTTGATATTAAATGTTGTAAGTTAGTTTAAATTGCTGTAGTTTAATTAGGTTTCAAATTTATCTAAAAATTTATAGAAATTTTGGTAAGATTTTGATAAAATTTTGTAGATTTTTTGTAAATCGAAATTACAGTGGTCAAACTTCAAGATTTTGGGTGTCCTCAAAGTTTTTGATGCTATGAATTCATTTCCACCAAAAAAAAACATGATTGGAACACCCCAACTGCGAAACTTTTTGAAAAACAATTTGTCGGATTTCGACATTTTTTGTCGTCTGGGCAAATTTGCCACCTCAGTGGACGACACCATGTAAATTTAAGCATGGTTATGTCACTGCTATGTAAGGACAGATAGGATTCACGAAGTTATATTAATTCTTCCGTACACATGTGCAGGGTTGGAATTTGGATTGTTCTTTAAGTGTCAGAGAATTTTTTTTTACGTTATGGATTTTATACTTTGTTATGGATCTTTATACTTCCCGTGAAGGAATGTTATGTTTAAATTTTTTCTCTTCAAAAGTGATGTTTTGATAATAAATTAACCCTTCACAAATAATGTTTTGATGAAAAAATTTCACCTCATTAACACAAAATTTTCCTCATATCAAAATGTGTGATGAAAATTGATTTGATTCATTACATGCTAGAATTTATGATCTTCAATTAATTTATCAATGGGCACTGACTCATTGAAATTGACTAATTCATTGCCAAATCTTGCTTGAATGTGCCCAACTCTATAATATTTTGACAAAAAAGTTATAAAGGGGGCAAGGGATTCCTGTAAATTATACCTACTAGAAGGCATACAACTTAAATTCCAAGGATGTTAATAGGTTTTCAGCAAAGAAAAAGGAAAAAAAAAGAAGAAGAAAAAACTAAAATGTCTAGTGGTCTTGGTATGTGTGCCAATTTTTTATTATTGCCCCTCTTAATGATTAGATGCAATTAAACATGGATTATTACTTGCAATCTTGGTATGTATGCCAACTTGTTATTACTACCCTTCTTATACTTGATGATTAGATGAAACTCAAGGTAGATTATTAACTTGTCTCATTGCGTGGTTGGCTTGCATAAGAGCCTCCCTAATAACCAAAGGGAGGTGGTGTCCCAAAAGGATAGGAAATAAGGATGATTGGTCTTTACCCAATTTCCCAAATGAAGGTAAAGGCAAAGACAAAGGTTGAGTTAATCTGCCTTAGTTTATACCTATACAGGTAGTGTTATACCAATTGGTTCAAGGTAATGACTCACTAGTTTAGGCTATACAATAAAAATGAGAGGTCATTGATTCAAAAGTCACAATGGAAGCCATGAAATATTATTAAGAAGATATATATTAATAGGATTTTGATTTTACATTGTTTTATTTGAAAGTCGTACTATTAAGGAAGCATGCAATAATTACTTCCTTGAAGTGAGTGAGAGAGTGAGAGAGTGAAACTACTCCTTTTTCTGAGTAATATAGATAGTTTTTTACATCGATATCTCTTCTCAGAGGTTATGTATCAAGAAAAATTTGGTTTTTGATCTGGTAGGGAAAGACAATGAGCTTGTCTCTCAAATCCATGAAGTACCCAATGTAGAAAGCCAAAGGGATTCAATAAGAATATAAGAAAGGTAAGGGATACTTATCGCTGGTATAGAAAGATAGGTAGTCTAAAACCTAACAATTAACTGGAATAAATATTGATACATAGATCAAATGCACTATACAAGGAATACACTTATCACTTGGAAATCTTATATTTTCCAAGATACCTTGAACAAAATAAGGTGCGAGCCCAGCCAAGTTGGCATAATGCTTATTGGGGAGAAAACAAAACATGAACCATCGAGCAAAGTGAATTTATTTCATTAGTCTCCCTACCTTATCTTCTTAGACGTACTTCTTTGGCTTGGCCTTGGCCTTAGGCATAGTAAAGGACTAGGGAAAATGTGAATGTCTAGGTTCTTTCTAAATGGGTCCTTCAACAATGTTAGTGGCGGGTTTCGTTCCATCCAAAATGAAGGAGTTTGGATTGGAAGAGACCATAAAGTAACTGAGGTGGTGCTACAAGAAAACCCCTCCTAAGACCCACCTCCAAGGCCTTCCAACCTACCAACTAGTAAGACTCAGCGACGAGACCTTCTGACACTCCTGTCCTTGCTCCCTTGCACTCTCAAAGTTACAAGACCCTCACGTTTTCGTTTGGAAAACATACAGGACTCGGATGGCTCTTTCTCACTTCATTATGTAGGCTAACCACTAAACATTTTGAGCTGCAGAGAGATGCCCATGGGTCGCCCAAAGAGAAGCGAGATGAACTTAGATGAGTTTTATCCTTTCATAGGCTATTATCTAGCTAGGGTTTCACTCTCTATTTATTACAATATTTCTTACTTTCCTTTGACAATTCTATTGATCCTAAGTTTCCCGTTGGGATGTGTCTTGATATATAGAAATATTTTATAGAGAGCTTGGATAACCTACTTTGAATTAATGATAAGAATCATATGAAAGATTTTAAAACAATATAATATATTCAAATATTAAAACAAAAGGATCTGCAACAAATTATTTTATCCATCTCTATATCAGAAAAACAGTTGCAATGAGAATATATGTAAACTACAAGCCTAGAAACATTGTAGGGCTAAAACAAATAGATTTGCATTTATCATTATAGCATCAAAGTTGATAGAATGAGAATATAACATTTAATGTTGAAAGATTAAGCAACCCAAAATGTGAACTTGTTTGACCAATGGTTAAACATAGTGAAGTATTCAAGGAAGTAGGGATGCGATGCAAAGCCTCTGGCCAGCCTTCATACTTAGAAATCTCTAGTCTAGGAGTGTCACTGGGCCTATTTACTAGCTGCTAAACTTTTTCTAGAAGAGTTAAGCATATAGTGAAATCCTTCACACTGTCTTTAATGAGAAGCAAGGTCCTACAGAAGGAAACCAAGTTTTTTCTGTTGTACAGAAAGTTGTCAATTGATTGAACTAAAGATCCCTCTTTCAAAAACACCCTAATGCACAAAACAAATACAAAAACCAAATCCTCCACTAGTCCCATTAACAAAGGCAAAAGGCTTTATTTTATTTTATAGGTTACCCTAGTCTACGACTATTGGTGGTGCGAGCTCCCTGAGTTCCATGTTGCATGGGATTATTCTTTAATTATGACCACATAGTTGCAGGCTAAGGGTGTCCTTGCTCTTATATTTGTATGAGAAGCTTCCTACAAATATCCTCTGTAAGATTTGAATTATGCATAATCATAGTGCCAATGATTATCTAACCACTATCTACGATCAGCCTCTTTCCAGCTCCAAGGCCTTCTGATCACAGAAATAGAATTAAATTTATTTATATTATCCCTACAAGTTCCATAGGGTATTAATAACCTTTTAGGAAAATAATACACTGTCAAAATTACATTTTGTAAAATTCAAAATAGGATCATGCAAAAATTTTACACGTATTCTACAACCAAAATTCCTTATGATGGAAATGTCCCTGTCAAATTCCAACCCTATGCATGTAGCTTATGACAACATTGTGTCGCCGCAATAGGGCTACAAAGACCGAAGTAAGCGGTGCAGCGGGTATGAGCGGCCTATTTTAATTTTGTTAATTAATAAGGAGGAGAACCTACCAATCTGGCTATTAAGATACTTAATATGAAAGTGTGGTAGTACTTATATTTTCATTCCCCTATCAATAACACTTCAGTGAAAAATTTGAGCAAGAACCTTTAACTTTGGTTTAGAGTAGGAAAACTAGCATTTGGGTTTGGATGTCATTTGGTTGCGGGTTCAAGTCTTGCAGGCAGTCCATAATGCTTGATTTGATTTTGAGTCAACAAAAAATAAGAATGTGTGTTGGTGTTATCATCTCGGACTTGATAATACCCCTTGTGAGTTGAGGTCGATTGGTGATTGCTAGGGATACATAACCTGATTTTGATAAGTTCTCTGAGTTTATCAATAGTGGTGCCAGGTGGAAACCTTTGATGTCAGTGTTAATGTTGATGATGATGAGGATGATTTCAATGATGGCAATTTCCTCAATTTCAAGGAGAGCTATGATGCAGGAGCAACTAGCAACAAAGCAAGGAAACGTGGACCAGAGGATCAGAACAAAAGAAAAGCGTGATTTAAAGGAGAAAAACAGATTTAAAAAGGATAAAGCAGATTTAAAGCGTGCATGCATGAAGCTTTTGTGGAGAAAATAAGGAGAGGATAGGATTGATCCTTCCTAAAATTCTTCCTAAAATTCTTATATAAATGTAATGTGACAGGGTGTCTTAGATATCTGTTTGTGAGGAATTTTGTGAGTGTCAAGATGTAGTCGAGCTAGAGCTCATTTTAAGGCTGAAATGCCTTAATTTTGTAACTGTTTTATATAATATATATAATCATGTTCTAGTGTATGTTGTGTATACTTATGTGTTTTATAGATGATGTGCATGCGCTATCTTTATATTAATTGTATTGTGTGCCTGTGGATTTTTATAATTACTGTGCGTTCTGAATTCCAATTGGAAAACTGGTAGAACTGTGTGTAATTCTATGGATAGCGGAGCCAGTCAAGGGAAGGGATTAATAGAAAGGCCCAGGTTTTAGATTTTTAAATGGAACTGGGATTTTGGGCAACCCCCAAAGCATATGACCAGGAGGTCATAAATTTTTGTGCCTGGGGAGTCTGATGTGATGAAAATGAGATTTTGGGGGTTGCCCAAAATCCCAAATTCTTTAAAAAAATCTTGATCCTTCCCTTCAACCCATTACAAGCATGCAATATAGGATTAAAATCTCACAACCACAAGGTAAT
>APFE031398315.1:45785-90053 GCA_000404065.3 Pinus taeda | reverse complement strand
AATACGTGGTTGCCTTGAAATTATCATCAGTTCTTGAGCAGGTATTGAGCAGCGGAGGCAGGCAAGCAGCGAAGGAGATTTGAGCCAGTGATTGATTCAGATCTGAGCTGTATTGTGTGTAACAGAGTGGAGATACTTGTGAGAAGTATTATGCTGTGTAATGTTACATGACTCAATCATTAATATACAGATAGTTGGGGTTTTTAGCGAGATGCTTTCCCCGGGATACATACTGTGTTAATGTGTGAATGCTCTTGATGTTTTTATTGTTATTGATGCTGCTATATTGATGATCAACGTAGAGGAGCTTATGTATGTATGTTTTCCGCAATAGTACATGATCAAGATAATCTCTGTTGAATATGTGTTAAATTATTCAAAATTTCTACACATAGGAGAATGAAACTCCTTCTCCTCATCACCATCAATAGCCTGAACTCCTGACTGTCTGTCTATTTTCCTCCTATCTGCACCTGAACTTGTAGAATTTGAGGTACCATGTGAACTGTCCATCATTGGACTCCCTAGTGAACTGCTCTGCATGTTGCCCGGAGCACCACCCCTCTGGCTCGGTGAGCCACTTCTCACTGACGGTCCTGACATCCTCATAGATGTACCTCCTGATCCTCCTGATCCCTGCCCACTGGATCCCTACGACTGACTCAACTGCTGTTGAGGGTCTGGCTGATCCAGATACTCTAACTCCCATGACCTCCTAAAGGCCCTGTCCTCCTCGAACTTCACAGCCCGTCTGACAACAACTCTCCTCTGTGAGGAATGTAAATCCGAAATGCCTTTGAGGTCTCACTACAGCCCACAAAGATACCCTTCTCTGCGGTGGGCTCTAGTTTGGTCCTCTTCCCCTTGGGTATGTAGGAGTATGTAATGCATCCAAAGATATGAAGATGACCAATATCAAGCTTCTTCCCAGAGAAAGCCTCCTCCGAAGTCATGTGCCCCAAGGCACGATGCAGACTCCTGTTCTGCAAGTAAACAGCTGTATTGTAGGCCCCTGCCCACAAGAACAATGGCAACCCCTATGATGGATCTGTTCTTCCTCTCCACAACCCCGTTCTGTTGGGGGTTGTAAGGAACAGTGAACTCCCTCCTAATGCCTGCCTCCGCACAATAGTCAAAAAACTCTCCAAGGGTGTACTCTCCTCCATTGTCCGACCTCAGGGACTTGATCTTCCAACCTGTCTTTGTCTCCACAAGAGATCTAAACTCCTGAAACCGCTTGAAGACCTCACTCTTGGTCTTCAAGAAATAAATCTAGGTCCTCTTGGAGTGATCATCTATGAATAAAACATAGTACTCATATCCACTCAAGGAAACATGAGACATCCGACCACTCACATCAGAATGAATCAAATCAAGTATCCCAGTCGCTCAGCTGTCACTGCTGGGAAAAGGGGATTTGGCAAACTTGCCCATCACACATCCTCTGCAAGTCTCAAAGTGATCAGTACTGAAATCTGGCATACCTGTAGTGATCTCCCGCAAGGTCCTCAAGGCTCCATGATACATATGTCCCATCCTGCGGTGCCAAATCTCACACAGCTCAGAACTGCTAGCATTGCTGTCGGTACTACTGCTCAATGCCAAAAGGGGCTGGAATGCAAACTTGTACACCTTTGCATGGCGTACACCTATCACTCTAGCTGAATCAGCTGGAGTGTCCCTGGGATACATCAACACTTGTCCTCCCCTGAACAGTACCTCATACCCTCTGTCCTCCAAAGCTGAGATGGATATGAGGTTCTTCCTCATCCCTGGCACATAAAGAACATCTGTCACCTTCAAGGAGGTTTGGACCCCTTGTGAATGTCTGTGTCCCCACCGACTGTCTACACTCTGTCATCACCGAGTACTACCTCTATATCAGTGCCACTCTCTAAAATCTCTGAGAAGTACTCACAGACTCCTGTCATATGACATGAAGCCCCACTGTCCACATACCAGATACCCAAAGATGCTCCGCTAATCGAGGGAAAAGCATGCTCCCTCTGAACTTGTGTGGCAGGTGATCCTGCACTCGAGGACTCAGTGAACGCAAACTCCCGGTCAAAACGACCTGCAAATTCCTCAACCTCTGCTAAAGCAGCCAAGCTCCGGTCCTTCCCCTTCTTCTTCTTCTTCTCCGGACACACAATGGCATAGTGTCCCATCTTTTGACAATTCCAACACTTCACCTTAGAATAGTCCTTCTGTTTGTTACCCTGTTTACCTTTACCTTTGCCTTTGCCCCCACCATTGCTTGTGGAAGCCTGCTTCTTTCCTTTACCTTTCTTGCCTCCTGCCAATAGTGTTACATCCTCATCCTGCTCAACTGGCTTGGCTGCCCCAAGCTGACCTTTCCTAATCTCTGTCTGAATGCAATCATCCCAAAACCTCTCCCATGTGGGAAGGGTCTCACGTGCACAAACCCCATCAGCAAAGTTTATCCATGAACGGGGAAGGCCATTCACTGCAATTCGCACCAACTCAATGGGTTGAATGGCCTCTCCAATTGCTGCCAACTTATCCTCACATTAGTAATCTTTGTGAGATATCCAGCTGCACTATCATTACCCATCTTAATGTTCTTCAACTTCTCCTTCAGGACCATTTTCCGGTTCTCATTGGTACTCTGGTAGAGATTGGACAATGTTGTCCACATCTCATGGGCATTGCTCTTTCCTCTCACATGAGGAATGAAATGGTCTTTGATTCCGTCTAGAATCAATCTCTTACCCTTGCTGTTCTTTTTATTATAAGCAGCCAACTGAGTAGCATCAGTAGGCACAACAACAAGGTTTTGTGTGGTATGCACCATGATATCCCAGACTTTTGCCACCTCAAAGATACTCTGCATTCTCTCCTTCCAAACACTGTAATTTGTATGCCCATCCAACCTATCCTCCACCCTCAATCCCAATGGCATTTTGTTGTCCTAAAACTGAAAAATAGCACTGTTGTAGTAAAGATAAAATTGTTGTTTGTGAAAAATCAGCTTGCTGGAATTTTCTGAGTGAAAAATCAACAACTGTAATTTTTCCCCTTTGCTGTCCCAAACTGCACTTCAACACTCAAGCTCTGATACCATGTAGAAATTTATGTTTTCCCACCCCGATTTTCAGTTTCTCCTTATTTCTCCCATATAGTTAAATGCCCTTTCCCATAACCATACATTTAACAACTGAAAAATATTTTTTTTCCTGAAAACACAAATTCTGGAAATTTTACAGAATGCTGGAAATTGCAGAAATAAAAATCAACAGTAACAAACAGCGATTAAAACACATTTAAACACAGATATTTTTGGTCAATATGACCTTGGAAAAACCCCCTACAACTCTTGGGGAAAACCAGTTTGGGAGCTCTTCTTTATTTCTAGAAAATGCATTTTACAGTAAAAAAAAAATTCAGTAAAAATTTCAGCAAAACAAATTTTTCAGCAAACAACTCATCTCCTTTTCAGCTTCACAGTCAAACTGAAACTGTTGTAAGGATGTACTGACCGTACGGATGTGCGAACTGTGCGGATGTACGGACCGTACTAACTATACGGACAGCCATACGGACTGTACGAACAAACCTCAATTTTCATGCAGAAAATCGCCTCCTTAAAATTCATGCCCAAAAATTAGCCTTTTACTGTTTGCTCAGCAAAACTCTGCCTTTTACTACTTGTTCTTTCAGTTGTACGGATTTGCTGAAGTGCTGCCTTGGAATATGTGCCAAGATGCGGCCTTCTTCTCCTTCCTATCCAGAAATCTCCCTTGCTCTCTTGCTCTCCTTCTCCCAATCTGCTCATGAAAGAATGAATGATCTTTTCCTCCTTTTCCTCCCTTAATCCAACCCTAAGTGACTTTTAGGTGATCCCTAAATCCAATGGCTGAAATAGATTTAGATCAATAGCTGAGATTAAATGCTCATTTAAATCTCACTTTCTATTTTTTAATTCACCCCACTTTAATAAAGACCCACTTAGTCATTTATTTCAAAGTCACTTTTCTCCCTTTCTATTTTTACATTGACTTTATTCAAAGTCACTTTTAAATTAGACTTTAGTAACTTTAATCACTTAAAGTCACTTTTAAATTAGATTTTGACTTTATAAAAATTATAAAGTCACTTTAGGAGAAAAATTAAATTCTTTTGGACACTTTTCCCTAGGCCAAAGATCAAAGCCTAGGGGAACCACCTGTCCTCCAGTACCAAATTTCAACAAGTGATAAGGCAGGAAAGCTTTGTTTCCTATACTTAGGCGAAAAGGGAAGGCCCCCGCAGCTGAATGCACAAGAGACCTTGGTAAGTCTGCAGCTGAGTGCGCAGGGTAGAAGAAGTCTGTAAACTAAACACTGAGCTTAATAAAGACTAATTTTGGGAAAATTATCTGGCTTATGAGTATTATTCTTGTTTATGTTCATGTTATGTTTTATCACTCCATGATATGTTTTCTATGGAATAATGAGTAAAGCTATGCGAATCTATTGAATCCCTAATATTTATGCATGAAGTAAGTAATTATCCATTTTCACGAAGGTAAGGGTTAATTCTATTATGAATTTTCATGAATTGGATAGATATGCATCAAGGTAGATCTAGGGTTACTATTTAGTGCGTGAAAGTGCAAAGATCACTTCCTTTAGGTCTATAAAGTCTGATCAGACACCTTCACGAAGGTATAGAAGTCGTTTTCTTAGAGTTACAGTAACGAATCATAGAAAGATGCTGATCTGTGTGAAGGCAGATCTAAGATACAAAGGCTTAAGATCACTTATCACATGGTCTCTGGATGTAGAAACTTGGTTCTAGCATCCCCCAATACTGCTTCAGTTGAGACTGCAGCCTGCACTATGCAAGTTGTTACTGAAAAGGCCAGCAGTTAGGGTTTTGTTGTTTGGCGTGAACAACTCTGAACCTGGGTTAGGCTTGCTTAAGCCAACGTAAAGGCATTTTCATTATGTACCCAATTCAAGTAAGTCTTGAATCATCCATGCTCCCAAACCTGTGCATATTCATCTTGACAAGCACATGCCATACATGCACACATTCCATGTTATCCATATCTTTTTATTTTTAGACTCATCTTTCAGTCATTGTTTTCATTAATTCACATAACGAATTCCATAAGCATAAGCATAAGCAAACTGATAATGGTAGTTAAAAATAGGATGTCATTCTTGCACACTTTCCCAATGAGCATTCTACATGACATCGAATCCATTAGGTAACCTAACTATATTACCCAAAACATTGCAAGTATTACTTGTTATTTGCATATAATTCACTTAGTCATCATATTTCAAAATTAAATTAATCATCCTCCTATTATGATCATTCTCAATGAATGAATCATCAAACAAAATGGCATCATTATGCTCTTTTCTTGTTTTTTTCCCTATCATTCACATATTCATAAAATTAAAACATATATCAGCCATGAACAATTTTAGTTAAGGAAACTTCCTTCTTATGCCATTTTTACAGCTATAAAAATGTTGTCTATATGCTTCATATTAATCCATTTAGGCCTTGTTGGTTGAGCTTTTATCCTCATATTCGCTCTAATGCAGTTCTGTTAGGCAAGCTTCTAAGTTTATTAGAAATTTCATTAGAATTTTTTTTATTACACAAAATAAATTGTCTCATATTTGTATCTGGCTTGCAATCCAAACTTCCTTCTCATGAGAGCTATTGGATCCTTCCCTTTTTCTCTCCTTTTTAGATCATGTATAAGCCATAACATCTCAATTTCATAACCAATTCAATTTCTTGAATTCTTGGGTTCAACATGTCAACTTATATTAGACATTTGTGAAAAATTAAACCTTCTATATTGTTTTCAGAAAAAGCAGTTAACATACTATCATAAGCATAGAATTTAATCAAATTCATGAACTTCTAGTTGGGTTTTATTTATCTCTTCTCCATGAGCTTCTTTCCCCCACTCAAAAAACCCAAGCAAGGCCAATTCAAGAAGGAAAGAAAATAGCAGCATGGTCGTGCTCAAAGTCAACAAAATAGTAACATGTAGCACATGAGAAAATTGCAAAACGTATCGATTCACAAGACATTGAACATTATAAATTTATTTCAACAAGAACACTTAGTACATGCACAAAATTTTAATCAAAGTCTTCCCCAACAACTTCAAGATCCAAAAAATATTTCTAAACATTTCAAGAGGCATTTTCAGTATTTCAAAGAGCTTGAGAGGATGCTCCTTCACCTATTTTCTCTTTGAGTTACTTCCTTAGGTATTGTTGGTTGTTGGTTCATTTGCTTGGGTTTCACATGGGCTATCCTTATTTTCATTATTTGTAAGGGCATGCACAAAGCATGTGTTCTTCTTTGCAAGCCCAACATGTCAATGTCCTTCTTTTCTCCCCAACCTTACGAGGTTTCTCTCTGGTTTTGTCAATATGTTACCCTTCCATATTTCCAATGTTTGAGGCATGTTAAAACAACCATTGCATGTAGGTTAGGTTTTGTAGTAACATTATGTTCATGCTTTCCTATTCTTGTTTTCTAATGAGTCTTTTTTTCTCTGCTTTGCAACTCTTCAACTTAGCTTTCAAGATCCTAAGTGTATCTACTCTATTAAGGGAACTTTCTTTGTCTTTCTCATGATTTTTTTGGCCCATAATGTGTTGTGCCATATTATTTTCCATTCTTGCATTCCTTATTTACATTGTATCTTCTTATGTGTTGTTACACACACATATTTGTTAGTTATATCAAGCATAACATATTAATTCATTACCTTTTTATGCCAACAATAAGCATGTTGATCTAATGTTTCACACATCTAAAACCCATGTCATTCACATATTCCAAGGAACTAATGGATAATGTTAGTAACCATATCAATAAAAAGTTTTAAATTAGCATTTCATCAGGGTTAGTAGTCACATCATCTGTAAATCAAAAGAAAATTATGGCATATGCAATAATCAAATTGTTGAATTCGATTTGCATGTGAGCTTCTTCAGGTCTAGTGCTAAACCTAACCTCTAACGACACCGCTCTGTATTTGAGCTTCTATCTTTCCCTTTCAAGTCCCATATAATCTAAATGTTGAACCCATGCTTTACATGGTGTTTTTTAGCCCTCCAAGCCCAAAATTTCAACCAAAGCTCTGATACCATGTTATTCAACTAGCTCACAAAATAGAAGAAAAGATAGATCAACGACTTAAAAATTATCCTCTTCGAGGGGGAAACCTCCTTTATATTACATAAATGAACAATTATTGAATGATTCAAATGATAAGACCTCCTTGGTATATATAGGAGTCTAAGGGGTCACAATATAATCAGAACCTACATAACAATAATGATGTAAGCACACAATAATAAAAACACGGGGGATACATGGGCACAATAATAACAATAGGGGGATAAAATAACAATAACAATAAGGGGAATACACTAGTATTATAGGGAAATAACATGCCCCTCTCCTTAAAAAAAGTGTTGTCCTCAATGCATGAGTTGTTTCGGATGCTCCTGTATAAATTTATCATCCTCCCATATGGAATATTTAGCGGGGAAGTTATTCCACTGAATGAGATACTCTGAAATTAATCAATTTCGTAGTTGTCGTGTTCTTGTTTCATGACTTCTTCAAGCTCAAATATGATTTTCCTTCTTCGTCAAGTTTTGGAAACATTGTTTGAACTATGAGCTTGTCACTAATAACCTTTTTTAAGCATGAAACATGGAAAATTGGGTGTACTTGGGAATATCTAGGTAATGTCAATTTGTATGCCATAATACCAATCTTTTGCAACACCTCATAAGGATCATAGTACTTGGGTTATAATTAATTATCCTTCTTAGCTTGATTGAGGGACATTTGTTTGTATCATTGTAGCCATAAAAATACCCAATTACCTACATCAAAAGTTATTTCATTGCGTTATTGATCTGCTTGTTGTTTCATTCGATTCTGCGCTAGAGTGAGGTTATTCTTTAAGAGTTGGAGAACTTTTTGTTGATGTGTGATGTGATATTCGATTGCTTGAACATTATAATTTTCTCTTAAAGATGATGTGATGGATGGTGGATGATATCCATAAAGTTCCATATGTGGGTCATTTTTATTGTAGTATGGAAGGAATTGTTTTACCACCATTTGGCTAGAGGTAACACTTGACCCATTATGTTCATTTATTAGATAATAAAAAAAAAAACGAAGATATCCTTCCAAACATTTGTTCACTATCTTAGTTTTCCCGTCAAATTGAGGATGATAAGATGAGCTATGAGCTAATAGAGTACCATGACAAGAAAATAATTTTTTCCAAAAATTTCTAGTGAAAATGGGATCTTTGTCAATACAATAATCTTTGGGTTTCCATGTAGCTTTTGAATTGTTTCCATAAATGAAGTAGCAACTATGATGGTTTTAAAAGGATGCGATAATGCACAAAAGTGTGCATACTTGGTAAGTCTATCAACTACAACCAAGATGATAGTCTTTCCTTCAGACTTGGGTAGACCTGTGATAAACTCTATTGGGACCTCCTCCCAATGTTGACTTACAATGGCTAAAGGTTGTAACAAATTCGGGATCTTAATTTTCTCAACTTTATTTTGTTGGAAAACCAAACATTCTGCAACAAACTTCTGAATATCACATTTTAGTCCATCCCAAAAAAAATCCTTCTCGACCCTGTGGTAATTTTTTAAAAATCCCGAGTGCCCTCCAAAGGGGGAGGTGTGCAATTCCAAAATAATCTTTTGCTTGAGTTCAGAATTCTTACAAAGATATAAACGATCTTTGTACCATAATGAATTTTTCCATTTAAATGTATCATATGTATTGCAATCTTGCTGTGAATTTTGAATTGGTGTTCACACCTCTTCATCATTCTTCCATTCATCCCTTGCTTTGGTTATCCAATCAGGTTAGATAATAGAAATGGCATAAAACAATGCTTCCACATCCTCATCCTTTCTTGAGAGTGCATCTGCAACAAAATTTTGCTTCCCTTTTTTGTAGATGATTTCAAAGTCATAACCCAACATATTTGTGACCCATTTTGCTTCTCTTCTGAAGATAATATTTGTTCCAAAAAGTATTTAATACTATCATGATCTGTTTTTACCTTGAAATGTCTTCCCATTAGGTAAGGTCACCATTGCTTTAGTGCATGTAGTATTGCTAACATTTCCTTCTCATAAATAGGCTTTTGTAAATACTTTCCTTTGACTGGACTACTTTCAAAAGAAATGGGTCTTCCTTCTTGTATTAAAACAACACCTATTCCATTTTCGTAGCAATCACATTCCACAATAAAGGTTTTTTTGAAGTCTGGCATAGCTAAGACCGACGCTTGACACATTGCCTCTTTAAGATGCTCAAAGGCATTAGTTGCTTCTGGAGTCCAAGAAAATGCATATTTCTTCAATAAAGTTGTTATAGGTGCTACTATTCTCCCATAATTCTTAACCAGCTTGCGATAATATCCCATAAATCCCAGAAATCCTCAAAGATGCTTTATGGTTGTGGGGATTTTCCATTCCTTAATGGCTTTAATTTTGTTAGGGTCTACCTTAACACCCACATGAGATACAATATGACCCAAATATTCCACCTCCTGTACTCCAAAGAAACATTTGGACATTTTTGCATATAATTATTTCTCCTCCAATAGTTTGAGCACCCTATCAACATGTTGAACATGATCCTTCCAAGACTTTCTATAGATTAGTATATCATTGAGAAATACTAACACAATTTTTCTAGGGAAGGGTTTGAAAATGGAATCCATCAAACCTTGAAATGTGGAAGGTGCATTAGTAAGGCCAAAAGGCATCACCAAAAATTAATAATGACCCTCATGAGTTATGAATGTTGTTTTTGGAATGTATTCAGCCTTCATTCTAATTTGATGATATCCTGAATGAAGATCCAAGTTTGTGAAGTAAATTTCTCCATGTAATTCATCCAACAATTCATCAATGACAGGAATGGGAAATTTATCTTTAGTAGTGAGCTTGTTGAGCTCCCTATAATCCGGACACATACACCATGATCCATCCTTATTGTGCACAAATACTAATGGAGAAGAGAAATAACCTTGACAAGTTTGAATTATATCAGCCTCTAGCATTTCTGCAACCATACGTTCAATTTCACTCTTTTGGGCAGATGGATATTTGTAAGGTCTTTGGAGGAACACTTCCTAGAATCAAATGAATAGCATGATCGTGATCATGAATAGGTGGGAGGCCTTTGGGAGTCACAAATACCTTGGAATGATTATCTAATACTTTGTGGAGATTTGGAGAAATAAATGGTTTCAATGTTTAAACCTCTAGTGAGCATAATTTTGCAATTACACCCTGTTATTCTTTCTCCAGAAAATTTGTTATGCCACTAGAGCTAATTATCTTTCCTAGTTTCCATGTCATAACCCTTAATTTAACTTCCTTTCCTTCCCAAAAAAAATTCAAGAAAAGTTCTTGAAAATTAGAATTTATCATCCCCAAAGATTGTAACCATTAGACTCCTAGTACAACATCAACACCACCTATTGGAATGGAAAGAATTGGACTATTCAATACATATTCCCCCATGGTTAGCTTGATATTATGGAACTTTTTAGAGCAACTTATAGTTCCTCCATTTGCAACAATCACTTGACAATATGGTGTTGGATATAGGAAGCAATTTAATTCCTTGGCTATCTTACAATGAATAAAATTATGGATACTACCCAAATCAATCGGCACTATTACCTTTTTATTATTGATATATCCTTCTATCTTGAGAGTTTGAGGAGTGGTAATTCCTGCCAATGCATTACAAGATATGGCCAGATTCATTCTTCTTTCTATGGGGTTGGCTCCTAGTGTATATCCTCCTCTTATTAAGTTTCTTGTTCTTTTTCTTCCTCCTCTTCACAATCTTTGTAGAATAATTTCTTCGCAACACACTTATGAACTTTAGTGCATTTTCTATCACAACTATAACAATGCCTTTTTTCTCTTTTTTCCTCCAATTTTTGTGGCATCAACCTTGCAGGTTATGGAAGGCTAGGAGCAACAACAACTCCATCTTTATAGTTGTGAGTGGTAGACTTGTTTCCAAAATTTTGCTTTCAACTTTCCTTGCCACCTTGAATGCCTTCTCCAATGAATCAGGTTCCCAAAGGAAAATATCATGTTAGATTTTATCCTTCAAAATCCCTATGAAGAAATCAATCTTATGCTCCTCTAGACCTTTATAATCAATTTTTGGAAGTTTTCAATGTGCTTTGCCATTGAACTCTTTTCTTTGAGATTTATCAATTGGCTAAAGAAGGTGTTTCTCTTTGTATTCTCATAATGTGCTATCATTTCCTCCGTAAAAATTGACCAAGTGACAAGTGGTTTATGAGAACAAATCCATCAATACCATATAAACTGAATGGGTTCTAAATATAAAGATGCAATGCGTACCTTTCGTGTGTGTTTCACATCATGGAGATCGAAATATTGCTCCATCTGTAGTATCCATGTTACCATATCATTTTCATAAAACTTCCTCATATCAAGATTTGGAATGTGGTGGGTCTTGAACCCAACATTAGAGTCTCTAAACTTATAATTCATATTCCTTTTGTTCTCCTCATGGGTTTCATGGAATACATGTACGCCATTAGGAACCATCTCTTGTAGTAACTTTTTCAAACTTTCCTTCAAACCTTCCATGTCTGCTTTTATTTCTACTTTTAAACCATTCATTTTACCTTTTATTTACGATTTCAAACCATCCATGTTTCCTTTTAATCCATTCATGTCCCATTTTAGTTCATCTTTGGTTTCTCTTTGTGAGAGTAGAATTTGTTGCACTTGGTCCCGTAATTTTGATACATCATGTTGCAATTCTTCTTCATGAGCCATATTAGAGATTTTTTAGGGATCACTGGGTGTAGAGTTATTTATTTTGGGAGGAACTTTAGAACCAAATACTATTATCTATGCTTCAATATTCCCTTTGAATCACATCAAACTATTTTTTCAAACAAAAATTATGCAAAATTTAAGAAAATACACACCTTTTTTTTTTAGGAGCTTGATATTGAAGTTGTTGTATCTTTGTAATTTCATATCTCCAAGGTATGGATTTTGTATATTGGTAGCCCTTTGAGTCTTATTTCCAATAACACAAGTTATATTGAGATTTGATTATTTAAGAAAGAGTTAATCCCAATCTCCCACGATGAATTGATTATAAACTTGTTCAATAGAGCGAAACTGTATAGAGTGCCACTCAATGTCACTGTTTCAAACTTTAGCCTTGAAAATTATACACGAAAAACTCTAGTCCGTGCAATTTTAGTTGCTTTTACGAAATTCAAATCTAATACTTGAAGAGATTTAGGATGATTTTTCCTAGGTCACCTGTTTGAGATTGAATTCTAGAGCCTGCAAAAACCTTAACTTCCTCATATCATATATCAAAAAATATAGTGAACCAAGATCTGAAATTTGTACACGATGTTCACCAATATTTCATCTCCATGCGATTTCATAGAAGTAAAGGTATAGAAAAATTTTCAAGATGACTTGTTTGAAGCAACAAAACCCTAGAATCCAAGGCTTTGATACCAAATGTTATGTAATAAGCTCATAAAATAGAAGAAAAGATAGATAAATGACTTAAAAATTAGCCTCTTCGAGGGGGTAACCTCCTTTACATTACATAAATGAACAATTATTTAATTTTTCAAATAATATGACCTCCTTGGTATATATATAGGAGTCTAAGGGTCACAATATAATCAGAGCCTACATAACAATAATATTGTAAGGGACAACAGTAACAATAGTGGGATTCTATGGGGCATAACACTAACAACATGGGGGATACATGGGCACAACAATGACAATAGGGGCTACACTAACAATAACAATAAGTGGAATACACTAGTATTATAGGGACCTAACATAACACTATGTATCTCTCCCTCACACCCCCACTTCTAATGCTCTGGAATGTGGAAGGTGTTACTTATGAATTAACCTGACCTCCATGGTCTATTATGATGATGGGGTTACAAAATTCTTATTTTTATAACTTTATTGAAACTAAAAAAAAAATACCACGATTATGTTCAACTCGTCGAGAGATTTTCAATGATATAATTTATATCTAAATTCAACTCCCATATTGAAATTTATGTACATTTGAAGTTTGACCAATTAAACTGCACCACATTAGTAAGGTACTTCCATGTGGAATCCACGTGTGACCCCTGTGGTCCTACAATGTCACCCTAAATAGTCCCACATCACTTATGGACCTTTCCTAACATCCATGTCGCCATTTCCATATTTTTTGGTGCTTTCCACCTCATCCCAAACTCACGAGTCCTACCAGGTTGACCCATTCATGTTATGCAGCATTTCTGTGTTATATCTAGTTTAGAGGAAAACTAGGGTGCATGCCTTACTACCATCATCGACATGACTCAGTCTCTCGAATCTATGGACCACACATAAGCTCATTAGAAAATATATTCCTAGCTCCATTCGAGATTGTTCACATGTATTAAACTCGACACCACCAGATGTTCTGTTGAGAAATGGAAACAAGAAATTCTAGTTTAATTTGTCCTTGAATTAAACCGATAATTAAAATTGAATTTTGTTCTCATAGAAACTTGTAAATATTTAATTAAGTTTAATTAATTATCTTAGGAATTTCGAGTTTGAAGTATTTCTATAGTTGTGTGTATGTTCTCCCTAAGTTTTAGGGGTCCAGTATGAGTTTAAATTGAGTTGGAAATTAGATCACTTAGTTTGCTTAGTTAATTTCAATTAAATTGGTTCCAAAATGAGGAACTAATAGAGGACTAACAATCAATTGGTGCACTAATGCATCCACTAGTGCTACTCCAGTTAACTGAAGATTCCCTTATTAGGAATTCATGCATGTTGATTCTGAGAAAGACCCAGTTGAGACTAGAGTGCAGGGACAATGTACTATCAGTGGTATTATTTGCTCGAGTGTAAATATCATGCATGCATCAGAGATTGATTCTATGTTTGGATTGCGTAGTTTCATAAGAATTAATTCCCTTTAAATATAGGTTATTCATCCTAGGAATTACGCAAGAGATTAGGGGCTTGGAGAGTTGTTGAATAGGCTAAAAATTTAGCTTGATCTAGATTGTGAGCTGAGAGAGTTGAGCATACTTGTGCGAAATTGTTCTAGTGAAAACAAGATTTATATCTTCACTCATATTTATGATATATGCAATACAGATAGCGGATTTTTGAGAAGTGGCTTTCCCTAGATACATCTTGTGTTATGTGCCATTTATATATCTTCTTCTTGTTCATATTGTTTTTATCAATCTATTGGCTTCTGTTGGTTGAAAGTAGAAGTAGATTCTTGTCCTATGATTTATTAATTTCACGAGCTTGTGAATCTACGGGAAAATTCTACATGGTATTGAAGCTGAGAACAATATACTACATGATATTTCAAAGTTTTGAGTTTTGGGTTACAGGTGAAATTCAAACTTTCATTACATACTTCAAGATTGACAAATGGCATTCTACAGTTTGCAGCTCGAGTATTCCTTGGAAGGCAGCTCAAATTTTATAGCCTGGAGGGACAGAATGGAGGTTGTGATATAGGATAATGGCTTGAAGGAATTCGTTGATCAAGAAATTCCTAAGCCAGCAGCATTGGATGCACAAAATTTGGTCGAATGGAAGAAGTGTGTGGCGAAGGCAAGGCAAATAATCCTTGAGGGAGTTCAAGACCACATTGTCTCGAGTTTCCATGGAAAGGAAACTTCGTATGTTGTGTGGAAAACGTTGACGGAATTGTATCAAAACAACAATGACCAAAGGAAATTGGCACTGAAGGACAAACTTCGAAAAATAAAAAAATGGAGAAAGGCGAGACAGTTCCAAAATACTTGGCCAAGTTCGCTCAATGTCATGATGAACTTGGAAGTGTTGGAATCACAGTTGCCAAGGATGATATGGCGAGTATTTCTCTTCTAGGATTCCCAAAGAGTTGGCATAGTTATGAGGACTCTGCCAATGGTTGGGAGAAGCTGTCGGATTTGGAATGATTATGGTTGGATTTGATGCAGGAGGAGATCAGGAGGAACACTAGGGATGGCTCTTCATCAAAGACTGATGATGAAATAATTGTGCCTTAACGATTAAGGAGAAGAAGGGGAAAGGGAGAGATTCCCATTCCAAATCAGATTCTTATCGTGGAGTAAGAAGAAAGGCATGATGAAAGTTAAGTGCTTTCTTTGTCATGAGTTGGGCCATTTTGCTACAAATTGTCCACTCAAGAAGTCCTCAGGAGGAGCGGCGGGTGAGGCTTTGGCCCCTTAATTTGAATTGGAAATTTCCCTCATTGCATGCATGGTGTCATCAATGATGGGAAGTGTAAGGTACTTAGAAAGTGGAGCTTCATTCCACATGACTGGAAACAAAGAGTTATTCAATGACCTAGAGGAGAAAGATCTCCAGATGCATATCGAGATGGCTGACAATGGGAAGTATAGTGTTACTGGATTGGGCACAATTACTTTTCAGAGGGAGCATAGGGCTCCAATCACCTTGAATAGTGTTATGTATGTTCCCGGGATGAAGAAGAAATTGGTATCCATTTCCATGCTTGAGGATAGAGGCTATGATGTGATCTTCTTGAAAGGAAACGCGTTCCTTCGACACATAGCCACGAGTCAAGTAAAGAAGATAAGGATTTAGGTGAAGAATATCTATAAGTTGGAGGTAGAGGAGTGTGCTGCTTTGAGCACAAAATTAATAAAGGTCCAAAGCTAAGACATTGGCGAGTTGTGGCACAGGCAATAAGGCCACTTGTATAATGGGGCTTTGAAGATATTGCAACATATCTCTACCGGTCTTCCCAAAGGTACGCTTGAGCAAATTGATACATGCAAGGGGTGTACTTTGGGAAAATACACAATTTCTTCCTTTCACGACAAAGACAATCAAGCAGAGGTTATTCTAGATCAAGTCCATTCAGATGTGTGTGAACCGTTCTCAATAGCATCCACAACCAAACACAGGTATTATGCTATATTTGTTGATGACTTTTCTCGAAAAAGTTGGATATTTTTCATGCAGAAAAAGGATCAAACTTTCACAAATTTTTTTGAGTTTAAAGCATTGGTGGAGAGAGATTCGAGCAAGAAGGTTAAAGCTCTATGGAGTTATAACGATGGTGAGTATGTCTCAAATGAGTTTAAGAACTTCTGTACAATCGAAGGGATTAAACGGGAGTTGATGGCACCCCATAACCCTCAGTAGAATGGGGTGGCCGAGCAAAAGAACAAAAGTATAGTAGGGGAAGCATGGGTGATGTTGCATGATCAGGTCCTACCACTACACTTATGGGATGAGGCATGCAACACAACAGTTTATGTTTAGAACAGTAGCCCACATCAGATACTTGAGATGAAGACACCAGAGGAGGCTTATTCCAGTAAGAGGCCAGATGTTGGTCACTTCAGGATTTTTGGGTCATCAATATATTTCCATGTGACCAAAGATGTATGGAAGAAGATTGAGCTGACAGAAGAGTTAGGGATATTTGTGGGGTACACTGATACACCTCACAACTATTGGGTGAACTTTCCGACCAACAGGATGACAGTGGTTCGACAAGATGTCAGATTCGATGAGGAGAAGGCCATGAGAGTTTCACTTGAGAGGAATATTGAGCTACATGTGGATGAGGAGATTTCATCTCCTAAGATTGAGGGGCCTCAAATTGATGTGGAGTAGCCACATGGAGAGGATCTGTGAGTGGAGATATCCACTCAGGTAGATTCTTCCATAGATGGAAGAAAGCGCACCAGAGAGGCTAACATATTGTTGGATGATGCATGGGAGAATGTGGGAGCACCCACTTCTCAGTGCAGGTAGAGGAGGCCACCTGAGAGGTACACTGGATACATGGCTCTTATGGGCGAATGTGTTGTGATAGAACCATATTCCTTTAAGGAAGAAGTGCAACAACTGGTTTGGGTTGATGCCATGGTGGAGGAGTATGACTTCATACTTCCTAATAGTGTTTGGGATGTGGTCCCAAGATTGGAGGACAAGTCAATGGTGAGCTCTCGTTGGCTTTACAAGGTAAATCAAGTTGTGGATGGTAGTGTGGAGAAGCATAAGGCTATATCTATGGCCCATGGATTTTCATAGGTAGAGGGGATTGACTATGATGAGACCTTTACTCTTGTTGCAAGGTACTCCTCGATCAGATCTATATTGGTACTATCAGCACAGATGGGTTGGAAGATACATCAAATGGATGTGAAGACAGCCTTCCTTAATGCCATGATTCAGGAAGAGGTGTATATAGAGAAGCCTGAAGGTTTTAAGACCTTCAACTATGAGTCACGTGTGCCAACTCAAGAGAGCGGTGTATGGGTTGAAGAAAGCACCCTGTGCTTGGTACACCAAGAAAGATAGCTACTTCACCGAGTTGGAATTCACGAAGAGTGAAGAGGATGTGAATATGTACCACATAGTGGTGGAAGGTAAACTGTTGATCATTGTACTTTATGTTGATGATCTCATACTAACATGTGATGATCAATTGATCAAGTCTTGCAAGGAGGACCTTGCAAGAGAGTTTGAGATGAAGGACATAGGGCTCATGCATTACTTTCTTGGCATGGAGGTATGGTAGGGAGATGGTGATTTATTTGTGTCTCAGGGAAAGTATGCCAACGAGATACTCAGGAGATTCCGCATGGAGAGAAGCAAACCCATGGAGACTCCTCTAACAGGTAACTGGAGGAAGGAGGATTCTACTTCAAGAGAAGTAGTGGAAGTTACTATTTACAGGAAGCTTGTGGGTTCCCTCATGTACTTGGTGAACAAATGACCGAATATGTGCTATGAAGTTAACCAACTTAGTCAAGCGATGGTTAGGTCTACCAAGTTTTATTGGAAGGCGACAAAGCATGTCTTGAGATCCCTCAGGGACACTTCTCAATATGGATTATCGTACAGACGGTCATAGGGAGTGAAGCTTCAAGGCTTCACTGATGCAGATTGGGAAGGGAGTCCATCTGACCGAAAAAACACATCAAGAGTGATCTTCAGTGTTGGATTAGTCATAGTTTCTTGGTACAACAGGAAACAAAGATCGATTGCACTCAGTTCGGCAGAGGAAAAATACATGGTTGTGAGTTAGGCGACATGTGATGCCATCTTGATGAGGAAGATCTTGGTTGGTTTGTTTGGTCAGCAAATGGATCCAACTGTGATTTACTACGATAATCAGAGTTGTATCAAACTCTTTGAAAATACATTTTTTTCATGATTGGTCCAAGCATATTTATCTGATATCATCATCTTAGAGATTGTGTACTGAGGTGGATTATGTTGTTAGAGTACATTCCCATGGAGGAGCAAGATGCTAACATTTTGACAAAGAAATTTTCAAGATGTAAATTCGAGTTTCACAGAGATAGGATGGGAGTAGTTGATAATCCCTTTCTTGTTGAGAGGGAGTGTTGAGAAATGGCAACAAGAAATTCCAGTTTAATTTGTCCTTGAATTAAACAGAGAATTAAAATTGAATTATACTCTCATAGAAACTTGTAAATAGTTAATTAAGTTTAATTAGCTTAGGAATTTCGAGTTGGAAGTCTTTCTGTAGTCATGTATATGTTCTCCCTAATTTTTAGGGGTCCAGTATGAGTTTAAATTGAGTTGGAAAATAGATCACTCAATTTATTGAGTTAAGTTTAATTAAATTGGTTCCAAACTATTTGAGGAACTAATAGAGGACTAACAATCATTTGGTGCACTAATGCATCCATTAGTGCTACTCCATTTAACTAAATATTCCCTCATCGGAAACTCATGCATGTCGATTTCGAGAAAGACCCAGTTAAGACTAGAGTGCAAGGACAATGTGCTATCAATGGTATTATTTATTGGAGTGTAAATATCATGCATGCATCAGAGATTGATCCTATGTTTGGATTGCATAGTTTTGGAAGCATGAATTCCCTTTAAATACAGGTTATTCATCCTAGGAATTACGCAAGATATTAGCGACTTGGAGAGCTACTGAATAGGCTAAGGGTTTAGCTTGAGCTAACTTGTGAGCTGAGAGAATTGAGCATACTTGTGCAGAATTGTTCTAGTGAGAACAAGCTTTGTATCTTCACTCATATTTTTGATATATGCAATACCAGATAGTGGGGTTGAGCAGTGGATTTCCCCAGATACATTTTTTTGTTTGGCCATTGTTTATATTCTTCTTGTTCATATTGTTTCATCATCTATTGGCTCCGCTGTTGAAAGTAGAAGTAGATTTTTCATGTGCTTTAGTAAATTGCATGAGCTTTGAATCTACAGAAATTTTCTATGCTTTGAATTTTAGATGATTCTTCATTTATGGGAAATGCTATTGTGCCAGTGTTCTCCCCAAGCAGGGCCCATCCCCAAATAAACCATGGCATTTTCATGTACATTCCGGCTTGATATATATATATATATTATATATATATATATATATATATATATATATATATATATATATATATATATATATATATTATATATTATATATATATATATATATTTATATATATAATATATTACTATATATATATATATATTGTTCATTTTGAAAGTGCACATGGTTTTTCCAATCAAATACCCCAGACTATCAGATGCACCACAATGTTAGATCGAAATCTTCCCATCGTGTATCTAAATGCAACCACTCTTGGGAGATGAAAACGATAGTCGGCCCAAATACAAGTCGAATAAGAGACCAGTTGGTCCTAGATACAAAGTTTTGATTGCTAGAAAAACTTGCAAGGAGGAAAATTCAATGAATTTTATCATAATTTCCTTAAGGTATAACATTTTCTTAGAATATCGAATTCCAAGAAAAAGAACCAAGTTGTAAATATTGACCTTCAAAATTATTATGCCACAACCATAAAATATTTAGTGGAACCAACTGACCTAACTTACATCAGAGACTGAGCAAAGGGAGAATTGTCCCCAAAGACCAAATTTCATAGGAAAACCACAAACCATGCTTACTTAGTGAAGCTCCATACATTATAATAACATGCATGTGTGCCTCAATTACACATTGTTGGAAACACATACTCACACAATGAGAACACAATAATGGTAGTTGACATCCAAGGTCACAGGGTATAGGGTCAAGGTCACAAAGCCTCACAACTCAAAGGGATAAAGGAATTCCAAGTCCACCAAGGACTTAAATAGGAAAAATATTGGGCATCTGAGTTCTATTCCAAGCACCCAATGAATGAACCCAAATTCATTTGTGTTGTACACATATGTAGAACTCCCTCTACATCTCCTTGCACACTGAGACAAAATGCCAGATTCATTTTTATTTGCATCTTCCTGAAAGAATACGCTGCTATCTCTTCGATTTATGAAGGGAAAAGAGGGAATGGGCACCACATACCTTTCAGCCACCCTAGTCCAATATTTTCTCTCTTAAATTATTGATAGCAATTTCTATCGACTCTAATTCAGCCCCAATCACATCATCATAAAACTTGTTAGACAATGCATTTTCCAAGCATGCAAACAACATCCACACTAATTTTAGTAGGGTGTGGATGATGGCTTCAAGAAAAACAAGTTAAAAAGCAAGATTTCCTCAAACCAAGGATCTGTAAGGTTGTCCTTCCTTCAGTTGTTTTAATTAATAATTGTCAAATATTTATTTAGGGGTTTAGTCAGTCATGGTTTTCCACATTGGTGTTATAGTCACAATTATCATTATGAAATAGAAGGGGTAGCATAAGGGATGTTACATTCATAATCATCTACTTAGTCTTTACTTCCTTCTTCTTGCAAGCTTCCAACTATTGTAGATCTATAGGTGAAGGCATAACATCCATAACTATATCCCAACGATCGTTCTCTTAAAATAAGAGTATAACCCTCACCTATTGAGACAATAAATTTGCATGACCATGACAATCTATCCTTAAATATAAAGTTATCTAGTGCCATCTTTGAGATCTACTCAACAAATTCCTATATTTGAAAATCTAGTTAAAAAAGAAAACTCTTTAATAACTAGTTCTTGTTTTCAATAGATGATCTACCATTGCAAACCCTTGAGAGTCTCAATCAAATAGAATCTTTAATAGAATGTAGAAATTTCCAACCCCAAGTGATTTTTTTCATTATGACCTCAATTCAACAAATAAATTATTGAATTTAGTTAATGCAAAAATTAACTTCAAACCATAACATGAATCACTCAATAGCTAAAAAAATAAATAATGGAAGCATATAATAGTTTCACACATACATAGGTAATTTATCCTTCATAGTTAACATTTAATTTTTTTTCAAAACTTGCAAGCAAACCTTCACAATCTACCAAACTAACAACTTTATGATTAATCAAAATCGCCTTCGAAATAATTTTACATAAAAATCGAGATGAAACATCCTATAGGCAAGAATGTACAACCTACTATATAGATTTGTACAATTATACATATCTATTGCATGGCTATGTATGACTATATGGATATATTATACAAATTTGTATGACTATACATATCTAGTGTACAAATGGTTTTTGTAAGACTTGCCATTATGTGACCTCCTTGTTCCCTGGCTCTAGCTTTTATCTTTCTCTTTAACTCTATTGAGTCCCTATTTGAAAAGTTATCTAAGTATATTTATACTTTTAGTTCAAACCCTAATTTACTAAAAGTCTAATCTCTTCGTGATATGTACCATTGAGATTGATCCTAGACTAAAGTCATTAATGCATGAAATACACTTTACTAGAATCAACAATTAAACATAACAATTTTTGCTTTTCCCTAAATCAAATTACAAAATATAATTATTTTCAAATTACCTAACCACTTTTAGCATATTTACACTAAACCTATGCTAAATTTCCTATTCAACATACATTTGTCAATGCACAAAATCACATATTGGTGCCCATATACCACTCTAAGGACAACCATCTCGTATACGCATCGTGTTTTGTGGTTAGTGGCCTTGTTCACAATCCTTGGTCTCTAGAAGCTTCATCTAGAGCCTTATATCCCTATTTTCATCACCCTTGCTCCCACACCCTTACCCCAACCCTTCTCATCCATTGGCAAGGCCTTTAGACTTATTCTTATTATCCAAGGCGTTATCTAAATATAGATTTTTCACTTGGAGGCTAAGTGTCCCCTTTAGAGGGTCCGTGTTGTGGTTTGAAGCATTGTTCATGGTGTATGAGCCCTAGAATCTTCATTAAGAGCCTACTTACCATGTTTAAAACCCCTTATAATTTTCAAGTCTTTGAAAGACAACCCTAAAGTGCAAAACATCCTGACATCACCCATAATACCATTAATGGCCAAATATCCCTATTAAAGGTACTCTGTGATGGTTTGAGGTATTGATTTTCGTCATCCATTTTCTATTATTTTGAGAAAGAAATATCCATGGAGAAACTAAGTTATTAACATTCTTTTTCTATTATTTGAAAAAATGGAATATCTATAGAGGGAAAATTGATATCATAATATAGACATGTAGATCTTTTCAAGGCCTTTCCAATGAACAAGAAAAGCTTTGAAAATGCATGTCATGGTAGAAAGTTGAGGTGCGCGCACACACACACACAAATGTTAGAAATTAATGCACACCCATTATTAGCACACATGCACACACACAAATGTTGGAAATTAATGCACACCAATTATTAGCAAGCGTACATGCACAATCACACTCTCACACATACATGCACGCACGCGCACATACACAAATGTTAGAAATTAATGCACACCCATTATTAGCAAGTGCACATTTCTAAATTATGTGCCAGGCATTTTTGAAATTCAATTTCTTGTTTTGGATGTTAGAAATGATTGTACACCCATTATTAGCAAGTGCACATTTCTAAATTATTTGCAAGCCATTATTGAAATTAAATTTCTTGTTGTGGGGGAATTTATACTCACACATGTTTACTGACTCAATTGAGGTTTCTTATGATGATTCTAGTGGCTAATTATGTGCAAGGCATTTTTGAAATTCAATTTCTGGTGGTGGATGTAGAAATTATTGCACACCCATTATTAACAAGTGCACATTTCTAATTATATGCAAGACATTCTTAAAATTCAATTTCTTGTGGTGGAGGCATTTATACTCACACACATGTTTGTTGAATCAATTGAGGTTTCTTATGATGATTCTAGTGGCTAATTATGTGCAAGGCATTTTTAAAATTCAATTTATTGTGGTGGGGGCATTTATATTCACAACATGCTTGTTGACTCAATGGAGGTATTTTATGACAATTCTAGTGGTTTTGATTGCAACAAAAATACAATTTTTTTTGTTTTGCAAATGCATCTCAAAATTTTCAAAATTTGACCATGTAAATTCTAAATATACAATTTTTTCTTTCGAGGAAATATCCAGATAAATCCACCCAAAGATATCACATCCCACAGACTTATTAGCAGAGCCTAACCCTAAGGTGTCGAGAAGAATTGACCCTGTGACCTCCCATTAGTGAGGTGCTTTAGCTATGGCAACTCAACCAATTGAGTTAACCCTCGAGACTTTTCAAAGCAGATCCACTCAAAGGGATCATATCCCGCCAGCTTATTAGAAAAGCCTAACCCTGAGGGTGTTAAGGAGAATTGATTGTTGATGTCCCATTGGTGAGGTACTTTAGCAATGGGAACTTGATCAATTGAACTAATCCTTAAAACTAATATACAAGCTTTTTAAAATAATATTGTTGACTATTTTTACTTTATTTTTACTTATTAATATAAATTAATTAATATCTACACATTAAAAATAATAATAATAAAAAATTGTAAATTATAAATTATTTGATTATGTTAAAACCTTCAAAATGTATATTAACACATGACTTGATAACTGGAAGGCTATAATGATTATCATAATTATATGTGTAATACTAGCTTGATAACTTAAAAGATATAATGATTATCATAATTATATGTGTATTAAATGTTTTGTAAAAATACCTATCAACAAAAACCATGCACTACCATTATACAAATATTCTTAAAAAAAAAAATCATCATATAAGTACTCAACATCTATACTCACAAGAATACATATATTATATCCGTGACAGATAACATATCATTATTACAAAAATTCATATTTCAGATTGTTTAATTTCTTAGAGTTCATGTTCTTAAACTATATTCCAATTTATTGCGAAAACACTGTGCATCATTGTGCATCATCCATATTAACATTGCCACTAATGTAACATGGAAATACTCACCCATACATTAATACAAATTTATCTGAAACTCATCTAAACAATATATATAGTATTGGACATAAAATTCAAAATTACATATATATTTTGAGTGATATAACCATTATTTTAATCTTATATTTATATATTTTGGTAATGAAATTATTTGTGGTATTAGAAGATATGATGAAGATTTCCACAATTTATTTCATCCTTCAAATACTATTATTTGAAAAATATTCTTCCTTTAAGTTAGAGTCATATAATCAATATATACTGCACGCAACAATAAATTTAAAAGTACATATTGAATGAGTCATGTAACCATTATTTTATGATATTTTAATCTTGCATTTTTATATTTCGTTAATAGAGTTGTAATTTTAGAAGACACGCTCGAAATTTTCGCAAATTATTTCACACATATGTTCCCTTTTTTATTAAGTTTATGAAGAAGCTATATCCCTGACTGTAAATAATATTTTTGTCTTTTTATTGATCATTTAAGAATGCCTAATCTAGTGTAATTTTTTTTCTTTAGTTAGTTTGGGAGTTGTCCCCATTCGTGATATTTTAAATGGATGATTTCACACCAGAAGTGTTTAAGAGTACTTCTAATCACCATTTATTTTACATGGTATAAATTAAAAATATGTAAATAAAATAATATATTTTATCTTATTGATGTATACATTTAATATTTTATAATTAATAGTTAATAATTATTTATTTTTAAAATTATTTTCATTTAAATAACTTTTTAATTTATTCCTCTAAACCCATTTCTTATATTTTATATTATTTTTTTATATTCAAATTTATTTACTAATTTATCATTCATTCAAAAAATAATTTAATATAACGAGATTAAGTTATACAAACTTTTATCATATTTGGTCTACATTACCTATCTTTTATCAACTTGATTTATAATTGATTTTTTTCAATAAAATGAATAAGTTTTATCAACTACGGATGCTGCTCTTTACTTTGTTTCCTTTGGAAACACTATCATATTTAATATGACCCATCCAACGTGGACATTATTACTTTATCTCCTTTGAAAACTCTATCAAAGTTAACATGGACCCACCCAACGTGGACTCTATTACTTTATCTCCTTTGAAAACTTTATTAAAGTTAACATGGACCCATCCAACGTGGACTCCATTACTTTATCTCATTTGAAAACCTTATCAAAGTTAACATGGAACCACCCAAGGGGGCCCTATTCCGTACAAAGCATGAAGCATGGAATTCATTTTTATATATTCGGAAAAACCAATAATTTTGCATCAGAAAAGTTGTTTGCATAATTTATGTATATCTATTTTCATTAAAAAGATAGATAGATAGATGTATCTATTTTCATTAAATATATGGATATTTTTATGAAGATAGATAGATATATAAATTATGTAAATAATCTTTATAATATAAAATTACTGGGTTTTTTTAAGATACATACATGAATTATGTAAACAATTTTTCTAATACAAATTTATTGGTTTTTTTTGATTTATATATATATATATATTATATATATAACATAAAATTAATAGTTTCGTATTAGAAAAGTTGTTTACATAATTATGTGTCTATCTATCTTTATCAAAGATATTGATATATTTTGAAATATCATGCTAACAAAGTAGCAAATAGTATCATTGTCTAATATAACAGGTCATTTATATATGAAAATGACAGAGTATATATGAGTAAAAATAATCATTGAACAACCATATATAAGTCCATAGATATTCCCCATATACCAATGGGAGATCATCGCCATATATGATACTATGAAATCTGAGCATGACTTGACAGTTGTCTGTCCAAAATGTGTTCATAAATCATACTACAAGAGCCATAAATATAGAAAAGACAAAAACAAGATCGAAAATTGATTGACAACCTGAAGTTGGACATCGCCATCAAAGTTATGATGTCTGTGCGGGCCCCAGAGTAAGTCCAAACCAATACTGTCAACAAGATAGTTAGTAGGATGGTTTTAATATCAAAATATCAGAAAACACAGAAAATAAAATTTTACTGTCAAATGCTAGCTACCAGTGGCTATTATATAATGGAGATTATACTAGTCCTATGGCAGATGTTGTATACAAGTAAGAGTAGTGAATCTCTCCAAATGGAAGTGTGAGACCCTCAAACAATTTGTCAGAAGCGATATTCAACTCCCTATGAACATGTGTAAAAGTCACCTTATGGAATCGCGCAATCGACACCTTAATACGCTACAACCAATTGACTAACAGTGGAGGAGAGAATGTTGTATGCTTTTATGCCTGATCTACAACCGATTGTGAGTTACCCAGTACATCCATTACATTAATATCTAGCCATCGAGTACAATATAATACACCCCAAAGGGCCAATACCTCAGCTTTGGTGTTCGTGTCAGTGCCTCTGAACCATTGGAAATGATAATGTGAACTAGGATGTAATGAAATATATGCGCCACAACCACACAAGTCATTTTTCTAGCTCCATCAAAAAACCTCGAGGGGGATTATAAATTGATGATATAGGACGGATATGCCATGCCGATGAAATACCACCACCATACTTTGCTTCCATATAATATGCCACAATCCAGATACAAGAATCTCTTATACTTGGTGATGCCTCTTCAAATGTAAGTTTGTTACGACATTTCCAAATACCCCACATAATGTATAATGGGATAGGCCCAAAAGGCTTTCTGGTTGATAATCCAGTCGTGTATGCAGTCACAAATGGTGGTGGAAATCGAGTCCACCTTTAAGTTTAAAAGATTCATCACGCCAACCTAAATAAATTTATCGAAAGCATATTGTTGAAAAAGATGTGATGAGTCCTCCAAAGCATCTGTACATAATATGCATCATCCAGGACCAATGAAGCCCCTATGGCAAAGGTTGTCCCATGTCAATATCCTATCATTCCAGACCAGCAAGCTAAAAACCTGGAGCTTGGTAGGAATATCCCACTGATAAATATTCAAGAACTAGTGACATGTAACTGAATGAATTTGTGCAATTCCTAAATACCAATATGCATCCTTGACCAAGATTTACCCTATACCAATTACAATCACACATAAACTTGTCATCATAATCAAATAGAGAAATGCTAGCCATAGTGATATTGTGGACATACCTATCCCATCGAATGCCATGATCACCAAATAATCCAATGTTTGATTCCCGCATCTAGATAGGATGTATAAAATCATTGTTGACAACAATATGATTGGTGTAGTAGATACCAGAATGTGAATCAAACTGAATATTTCCACCAGAAGAGTATGATACCCCTAATAACCACAGACAGGATCAATACCAATCTCATTATTTGACCCATTGCCAACTTTCCATCTGATGTTGCTCATAAGCCAAGGTCTAACTTTCATAACGCTTCTCCAAATATATGAAATGACACAAGGGATGTTTGCACTATATTTGATCCACTACAACATGTTATGATTTTTTGGGTTTTTGGTCTTGCTGATGCATTGCTAAATACCATCTCCATTAAGTGCTTGTGGCATAAGCTCTTCATAAAAAGTTCCCAACTTAATCTTTTGAGGTCCTTGATGCCCTAACCACCTTCATCTTTCCTCCATGAAATAACCTCAAGACATGCCAAATGACACTTATGATTGTCAGAGGTTCCAACCCATATAAATATAGAAGTAATAGAGTTGATCATGTGAATGATGTGTTTGGATAGATAAGTAGCCAATAGATAGATACGTTCTATAAAAATTCTTGTACCATTATCAATTGACCCCCAATAGAGAGCTATCTGTGTGACCAGGTAGTTAGTCGGTGTTGGAATTTCTCATTTAGCCAATGCTAGTATCTGATCATATACCTGTTCAGTTTTAGAATAAAACTGAGATACTTAAAGCCATATTCCAAATATAAATAATCCACTTTAAAATTACTTTCAATCTCTATCATGGTTTCATTGTTTAGGGATGAAGAGATCAATAGTGACTTAGAAATTTTCATATATAGTCTAGCTACCTCCACAAATAGACTATTAATCTGCTGCAAATGAATCCATTCCACCACTAACAAGTTACCAAATATAAGTACATCATCCAAAAAATTGAGATGAGTGACCATAATATGCCTAGCAATCCACACTCTTAAAATTGCCCCATTGCATTGGGCATCTAAAATTAACATGCTCATACCCTTAATGACAAGAAGGAAGAGAAGTGGAGGTAAGGCACAACCTTTCCAAAGTCCTTGAGATGCACTGAAGAAATGTGTGGGCAGACCATTGATCAAGACCACAAAGTTGGCATATGTAATACAAGCCGTAATCTAAGATATAGCCCTAACAGAGAGGCCAATCTTATGAAGAGCTAGTCATGAGAACATCTAATCCACACAATCAAAGGCCTTATCGAGATTTGGTTTAAGTAGAATGGCCTTGATATTCCTATCCTTGATAGAGTTTATGGTCTCCTGAGTGATGACCACTACATCTTGAATTTGAAGTTTTGCTGAAAGAAAAATTGTTCTGGCCCAATGTATTTAGACAATATGATTTTAAGATGGTTGGTGATAATCTTCAAAATGATCTTGTACACAATGCTGCATAAATATATAGGGTAATAATCCATCAAAGCAGATGCATGTGAAACCTTTAAAATCAATGTAATAAAAGTAGAATTAGTAGCACTAGGAATAATACCAAAAATGTGAGATTCTTCAACAACTTGAAATAACCCTAGCCCAATAATGTCTATGTAATGTAAAAATAATTCTATTGGTTTTCCTGGGCTCTTGTCCTAGGAAAAGGACCACATAGCCACCACCAACTCATTGAGAGTGATATCACGATAGAAGATATCATTGGTTGATTCATCAAACATTCAAGGGTAGGTGTTAATGACTTCTATCTGCCTTTCAAAGTCCACTCCAACCCTAGCCCGATATTATGTGCAAAAATGTCAAACTGTCTCAACATGTATATCCTTCAAAGAGGTAATGACATTACCATTAGAATCTCTCAATTCTCAAATGGTATTTTCGTATCTTCTACCGGATGCATGCTTGTGAAAGAATTTAGTATTCTTATCTCCCCCCTTAATCTATATGGCACGACTTTTAAGCCACCATTCTTCCTCTTGAAACTTGAGAATATCTATTTTCCTACTCTCGATGAAAGCAGCTTGCAAATATTGTTTAATAGAGAAATATTCTACATGTGAAGGATCATCCAAAATGTAGATTTTATGGTCAATCTCTTCTATTTCTTGAATATGTTTCATCTTTTGAGCACTAACCTAGCAACAAACAATCCTCTTGAAATCTCTAATCTTGTCACCAATAGATACCATATGTGAAGTATCTAATCTATTAGGGTTTGTTATCCAAAATGTTTGAACCAATGCCTCAAAATATGGATCAGTGAGCCAATGATGGTTAAAATTAAAAGGTAGACCTTTCCAATCCCTGTCCCTACCAATGAAGAATAATTCGATCATGATCTGACAAACCTAGGGGAATGACCCAAGATCTGAATACGCCCATTCCTTCCACTAAGTTCTCATGAATCAAAAACCGATCAAGTCTTTTTGCAATACCAGTAGAACCAAACTACCCATTCCTCCAAGTGAGCCTCATGGGCATCGACATGTTGTCAACCAGGTGATTCCTACCAAATAAGTCTCTAAAGAGACTGTCCTTCTGATCCATTTTGCACCTATCACCCCAAATATCATTTGAATCCAATGTAAAGTTAAGGCCACCAACCAATATTAATGAACCCATTTTCAAGATGCCATAACTCTCTAAACGATCCCAAAAATATCATCGAGCTGTATATGGAGCATACGTATTAAGAATATGAATCCTTGACCTCGAACCCATGATAAAAGTAGAAAGAAAGATACCTGCAAAGGTATTATATGCTAGAAAATCAACGACCTAAGGGTTCCATAATGTAGCAAGGACTTCATACAGTCCATCTGCATCCATCGCCGAGACCTTCCAACCCGGACAAATTTTAAGAAGAATGGGACACACCTAATGAATAGATATCATGGTCTCTTGAATGAACATGATTGAAGTCTAATATGCCCCAATGAAATGTCTAATAGTGAGGTTCTTATAGGTGCTCCCAAAACCCCTAATATTTATAGAAATAATCTTCATGGGTTACAAAAATCAGCGAGCATAAACTCTCTAAGAGACCGGATAGATGAGCTCCTCATATCATAAGATGGAGGAGCAGAAAACTCAAATTGGTGAACCGATTCATGAAGTAAAATACCCTCATCAGGAGTGTCCTTATGCGTCATGGGGTTCCACACCCTACGAATGGTAACATTCTTACGAGAATTGGGGCTAACAATCACAGAAGCCAACAGAGAAAATGAGGAGTGCACATGAAGTGGCGCAATATCAACATCAATATGGAGGCTCAAGAATTCAATTCCACTTCTGACTGAATTATTTGGAGATGTATTTCATATGAAAGACCCAAATTGTATAACCAAAGAGGGCAGGTAGGATGCTATAACTGTCTCATCCACATAAGATGTGGATGGGTTGTCTACAAGGCCAGGAGAATGAGAGATTAGGGAGATAATGTGAAGAAGGGGTAGAGATTTGAAAATGGTCAAAGTCCTCACATCAAAACGACATGTATTTTGGAAATCACAACCAAGATAGGGGGGGAGATCTCGACCCACAAGATCTAAATAAAAATATCCCTGGGAAGTGACAAACTACCCATAGACGCATATCAAAGCAAAAAACCAATAATAGAAGAGGGCGGGAATGCATAGGAGATAAATCCACATAGTTATCAACCAAGTATAAAGTGTAAACAACTTATTAATTAGGATTATTAGGAGGAGTGTTATAATAGGTACATGGTGAGGAATTCTAGCCATCCCCATTTGAAATATGAGATGAAAATCCTAGGCCTGTAGGATCCTTCTTGTTAGCATGCGAAGGAATCCACTAAGAATTGTTGTGCCCAGAAAACCTCAATCTGTGTGGGCACTTAGCAAGGAGATGTCCAGTGTCATGACACCCCATATAGTGAAAGGGGATTCCCAATAGTCTATATTCTTCCAAGAATAAAAATTTCCCCAAATGAGATCCACCTCCATAGGAAGACCAACCAAGAAATCAACTTCAACTAAAATCCATGCTATCACTTATCCATATCTACTAGGATTTTTTTTCCATCTAGAAAAGAAAACTTCCAAATGGAATTCATGATGTCCATAAGCAATGGATTAGACCAAAAAACAAGTTTTTGACTAGCAAGTTTCACCTTGAATTTATTAGAAGGAACCTCCACAAAAGGATCAAAACTTGGTAGCCAGTGTTGCAGTGACATATAAGTGTGACCCTTTACCCAAGTGGTTTTCAAAATATTATCTGCATCATCAGCATGAAGGAAGTGGATAAAGAACCACTAGTTATAGGGTATACTAATCCATGAACGATATGTAAGAATCGAAACCCAGTGTTTCTCCACCCATTCCCGCATTCAATTTCCATCCATCCTAGAATGTATCCACTTCCCAACTAGCGCTCACTATTGAAGGCCAACCAGATAGTCCCAGAAGATATCTGAACCAAAATATAGTTGATGCCCCTCACTTGACACCATGACAAAAAAAAAATTCTATCCTCCTCAATAGGAATTTACCTATTGAAAATCCTGATCAAGCAATTTTTTCTGAGTGAATATTGAATCAGGGCTAACCATATAGTCTAGAACAAAATTAGAGTCAAACTCCATCCTAGTGTCAACTAGTGCGAGAGATGTTACACATTTATTCACCTCAATATTCACATCGAAAAATGCCTACGCCTCAGGAGAAGTTGGGAGAGGAAAAGAATCAATATGACGACCAACTAAATCCATATTAAAAGGACCCCAATACAATCCATCTCAACAACACTAATATGGGGTGTTTGGATGAGTAAATATAGCCCACCAATAACACGTCATATATCCCCAATTGGAGAGGAAAATAATATAAGCCAACATACGAGAACTAAATGGAGGAGTCAGAAAACAAACAAATAAGTCAAAACCATCAGCAAGTCACCACCAAATTGTCGAAATATCAATATGGAAAAGACCACAGTAGATATGGAGAAGATACCCAATCCAAGTAACAACATGATCTCCACCTAAAAGCAATGAATATCAGTAAATAATCCCATGAAGAGAAGTACCATCCCCCACCACCCGAATATAGTGGAAACATTCAACCAAAAAGACGTTGGAGGAAAGGAAATTCAAAAGTTTCTCCTAATCATTAGAGGACAACAAATATCGATCCAATGTTGAAATAGTAAGGAAACTAGTGTATTCTAGCCACCATATCAACAAAATGAATAAAGAAACTTGGGTAGAGAATCAAATATAAAAGTCTCTGCTAAGAACACCACTAACAGAGGAAAAATAACCTATAGCCTAATGTCACTACCATGAGAGGATACAATGAACCCAGAGAATCAGATAATAATATGTGAGAGTGTTGAGAGTCCCTGCCAATATCATCTGAAACCACCCCCAATGGAAAAAGATCCTATCAAACATCACAAGTTCGGTAGCCAAAATAATCAAGAAAAAATCGATCACCAATATCAATATTGAGGGGAGAAAACCTCTCAGATATGTGGTCATTGTTAGAGTTGGATTTTTGAACACTTCATTTCCTTGTGAGCTAAGTATGGGGAGTTGTAAGCTCACATAGGGACTTGCATTTGCCCTATTTCGTATTTATCCTTATCCGACACTGGACCTCCTACATTACTATATAATGGAGACTTTATATGCACATTTAAATAACAATGTGAGTAATAAAATACTCTTACATGGTATTAGAGCAAGTGATTCATGCCCTGCTAAATTCGTTTTTGGAGTTTTCTATTTTTTTAATATTCTGAATGGGGTCTCTGTTTTAGTGTGTTCTCAGAATTTTTTATTCCAGATCTAAGGGATAATGGTTTCAATCTATAGTGGTTGTCATTTTAAATTGTATCTGAGTGGGACGTACTAAAAAGTGTCATATATGGTGGTTTGGTTGTATCACTTGCTAGTCTTGGAGTTGTTTCAATTGCAACTAGTAGGGTCACAATGCCTAGTTATCACAATGTATAAGTTGAATAGACGAGCTAGTTGAAACAATGTGGGAAGACTGTGGAGGATGTCATGTTCAACATCTCATTCAACAATATATTGTAAGTTCTCAAAGTGCCACATAAAGAAATTATGACAAGGTTTTTCCATAAATGATTTTCCCACATTAATTTTTTAATAAGAAGGAAGAAAGCGTGTAGAAATAAATTGAAATTTGGCAAGGTTCTTTCCTTTTTTTAATTAGCCCACATAAATTTTTCAAAAAGGGGAGAAAGACCATTTATAATTTTCCCACATTTGAAAAAAAAAAAGAGAAAAACGCCTTGAATAAAAAGGAAATTTGACAAGGTTTTCCCTTTGTTTCTCATTTTAATTTGCCCTCTTTGAGGAAGAAAAATTATAGTTAAAAAATATATATATGGATAAAGTTTTTTTATTGGGTTAAAAGAAGAAGTGAGCAATTTTTTTTTGGGTTAAAAGGAAAATTGGGCAAAAATTATTGACTTGGGTAAAAAGGAGAATTTGGGAAAATATTACTGGCATTTTCTAGCAAAAATTCTTGGAAATTTTTTCACTTGGTAAAAAGAATTTGGGCAAAATTTTTGGCATTCAACAGTAGTTGTAAATTTTGAATTTTGATATTATGGTGGAGTTAAGGATAATATAGTTACTTACTCCGTACAATTATCATACTTGGAAAAGAAAAATGCAACAACTACTGCAAGGATATTAATTTATAAGGATTTGGTTAATCTCCATATGTCCATGGTTGGTGGTTTTGGAAAGCTTCCTTGTTGGCTAGTCATGCAAACCTAGCTAGAGTGATATGATTTTCTTTGAAGTGCAAAGATATTGTTGTTTTCATCATCAACCTTTTTTTGTAGCAATTTTTGTTTTGCCAACTTGGTTTTTTCAAGATGGGTAAGAGATTGCAAGAGCTCTGTGAGAAGAAGGCAACATATGAACTTTGTAAAGAAGTCCTTTAGTTACAATCAATGGTAGCTATTTTGTAAGAAGAGAATGAAACTCTTAAAAATAGGCTACAAACTTCCAAAGCTGAGACAATCCATAAGGTTGAACATCTGGAATCAACCATAGGAAAAGACTTGCAGGAGGAAGTTGAGCCTTCCTAGACTCAAATTTAAAGAAGCAACTAGAAGAGCAAAACAATCAACACATTATGGAGATTGATTGCTTAAAAGAAAAAATGTTGGAATAACAACAACTTTTGTCACAACAGTTGATTGAGAAGGATGAGGTCTTTCAAAAGCTGCAAGATTCTAAGAAGCAACTTGAATTTGAAGCTATTTGTCTTTAGAAATTTGAGATGGAGACATTTGATGAGCACGACTCTTCTTCTTCCACAATTGATGATGTTGATTGTCAGAAGATTGACGCTGGTGATCATGATGCATCACATGCCTTTATCACACCCAGTCTTGAAAAGCATACTGCTGGTATTGGATCTCGATTATTGATAAAAATGGGATATACTAGAGGACTTGGGAAGAGTGGACATGGAATTATTTCTCCTATTAACCCCATAGTGTAGACATCAAGATTAGGTCTTGGATATGACCTTGTTGTTGCCTCATCACCTACTTCCAACTGTGAGATGGTTCCAGATGAAAATGTTGTGGTACCCAACTTTGAATTTGTAAAAACAAAGACTGAGGCTTCTCCACATCCTCATCAAAGGAAATCATCCAGGTTCCAACATTCTTGGTCAATTTGTAGTCCAACATTCAGATAATTAGAGAAGAGACTTGAGAGAATGAATTGTGGACCAATGCTAACCATCAGGATCGACTGTGGATGAATCGATGGATGATCATGGCATCATTTCAACCAATGCTTGAAGACTTGATATCATCATGTTGCATCAATTGTTCATTGTTGATTCCAAATGTTCCCTCAGTGTTGTTTTTTTAGGGGGAGGTAGTTAAATGGTGACAAAGATTTTTGTCATTTCCTTGTAGACAATTGTCAATTTTTGTGTGATGTTGACAGTGTTAAAACAACTCCAGGAGTGTTGTTGTATAACATTCACCATACTTACATGCCTCATTGTTTGTTTGCTGGTTGATGGTATTGCTTCTTTTTGAAACCTTGTCTGTTTCTTGATAGGCACCATTTTCGCTGAAGCTTTTTGGAGAAGTTGATAGTGTTTATCTTCCTTGTGCTTTTGCAACAATCCTACTTCAAAGATTGGTTGACCTCTTTTAGGTTTCATGACTCTCATCTTCAGAGTTTTTGGTGCTTCAACATTTTGTACTTCTTCTTTGGAGCAGGCCTATGTTCTTGTCATTCCATGGATTGTTATGGGATCTACAATTTCAGCTCCATGGTAATTTGATCACTATCATCTTTCTCTTTGGGGGGGAGTTTTTTCCTACAAGTTTTTCTCTCTTTCTCCACTTATCAGAGTTTGTACATGGGTACCTTATCAGGCCTTGTTGTCAAGGCCCATTCTTTGTTTTCTTTCTTCTTTAGTTACTCCCTATGTTTCACTTAAGGAGGGGTGTTAAAGTTGGCTTTTCCAATGCTTCATTTCCCTATGAGCTAAGTATCCCGAGTTGTAAGCTAACATAGGGACTTGCATTTTCCCTATCGTCGTCATTATCCTTATTCGACATTGGACCTCCTCCATCACTATAGAATGGAGCCTTTATATGTACATTTACATAACAATGTGAGTAATAAAATACTCTTACAGTCAAAGAAATAAAACTATATACCAATGCACAAAATCTAAACCATGGTAGATCGGTAAAGACACCAATGAAGTAGATTTGACACACCTGCATATGTGAAAACCACAATCGCAATTATCTCAAGGGTTGAAAAAAAGCACCCTACACCCCATCATTATGATAGGTGAATACAAGCCTATGTAAACAAATTGGAAACATAGGAAAAGGGTTGAGCTTTAAACAAAGAAAGCCCAACACTGCAACCCCTACATCCTTGTCATCATCTGACCTTTCAGAATAATGGAAGGATGTATCAGGAAACCCTGAAGCTACTCCAACCCACACCAATGACTAAAGCTAAATAATGAATGCATTATGTAAGATAGACCATACCACTCCATATACCACCATACTCAGAGATACCCCCAACATGTAGAAATTCCTTGTAGATTCAAACTACAGATTTGAATATGTTAAAACAATTGAATTGAATCTACTCTACTCATCAACGAAAACAATAAACAAATGATGAAATCACGAAGCTTAAAAGAGAAAGAATTCAATCATGCATAACACAATAATTTTATGGGGAAAGCCACAACTAAAAACCCCTGCTATCTGTCCATTACAATAATAAAAAAATATGAGAATATTACAATGCTTTGCACAAACTCGAGCAACCTCTGCACTATCTCTATCTATCTCATTGCTTCCTAGGCAAGCTCAAGTCAATATTTACCCTATTTTGCTGCCTGCCAAGCTCCTATTTCTTTGCATAGTTTCCTTGGGAATTAGCCCCTATTTAATGGGGAAATTCCTCAATTATGAATTACACAATCCTCATAGGCCTTCCTCTAACTGCATGCACCATCGATTTAATTTAGATGATTTTATCTGACATGCATGAGTTAATTATGAGTGAATCTTCAGTTTACTGGTTTATCAATGTCGGTTACACCCCACTAATGTGGGTCACACCCCTCTACTGGATTCAATCAATTGGAATTAATTTAACTGAATTTAACTCGGTTAATCTAAATTAAATAATTACAACTCAAAATAAACTCAACCATGGCTCCTAAAAAGTAGGAGACATTCCACATGACTCTAGTTAGACCCTCAACTCGAATTAACTAAGCCAACTAAGTCAAATTAACTTAGTTAACTATTACAAGTTGTCATTAGATGTAGAATTACAATTTAATTCAAGGACAAAAATAAATTAGGATTTTCTTGTTGCATTTTCAACATAGCTAACCAGCCAATACACGATGAATGAAAATTGTGCAGACCCAAGTATCAACCAGTAAAATTGATATCTTTCATTGGTCATGTATAGATACAATACACAACACCAGCACCAATAACATCACCTTCTGAAACTCATCGCTCCCTCAACATTCCCATCTGGATAATTATATGTAGATATGGTAGTATGCATGTATTTATGTTTGAACACTTAGAATGTGTAAATACATGTGAATATTTTGTTTTCATAGTGCTTAATTAGAAAGATTTAAAAATATATTAAAAAATAATAATAAATCCCACAACGGATAGAGTAAAGGGTGAGAGAGTGTTCTATTAAGCATTCCATAGTGTAAAAGTCATTGGTTTGAAACTTTGTGGGAAAAAATCCACTCATGCTAAGGGCTAGTGTGTCTCAGGTTGTTTGCAACCCCTGAGTGATTTTGATGGGTTAGATGCCCCAAGCCACAATTTATGCATGCGAGTCATCTCAAACCTCACTTCCTAACAAAATATAAAATAATAAAAATATAAGGAAAAACTAATAATTAATAATATACTAAAAATATTTAATAATAATATATTAATAAATGATTCCACAAGGTGTAACACACTTGGCAATCACTTGTTACGAAGTAATATGTAAACATGAGATTCAAAGTTCAAATCCCCCTGGGTTAGACCAAATAAAAAAATATAATAAATGATTGTAAATATATAAGAATTATATTTTATTAATCTTGAAGAGGCTATATTATAAGGCATACTACGTTGAATTTCGCTAAGATTTTAAATAGTTGAAATGATTACATTCATTGTGCCAACCATAGTATGAGAACAAAATCATTAGATACAATTATTCTAATCTCACAGATAAAACTAATTAAAAAATATAACTTTATAACTAAATTATTAATATAACTTTAGAATTTAAATATTGGTAATTAAGATTAATAATTATTTTATTTTTCAATTTAAATAAATTTTTTAATCCATTTTCATATTTTTATAAATTCTTCTAAAACTGTTACCTTAAAATTAATTATACTTAATTATTTATTTTCACACACACACATATAAAATTATATTAACTTATTTAAATCCCTGAGGGTTAGCTCAATTAGTCGAGAACCTATTGCTAAAGCACCTCATCAATGTGTAATCGCAGGGTGAATTCTCATCGCCCCCCTTGAGGTTAGACTCTAACTAGTTTGGTCAGTGGGATATAATCCTTTCTAGTTGATCTGCCTATACTTTCCTTGAATTTAGAATAACAACAACTAAATTTATACAAACTTTTATTATATTCTTTGTCTACATTACCTATATTTTTTTTTTTGGTAAGTTTTAACTTTTATAGTCTCCTTTTATTTTTTCAATGAAATGGGTAGGGATTTATGTTAAAAAGAATAAAAATTGGCTTCTAGGCCAATATCTTACATTTTTAGAGATTTTAGAGATTTCATTGTCAAATCCCTTCCATAAAAAGTTGTCCCTACTTCTAGAAATTCTTCTACTTACATTCCAACATTGATATCTACCATAAATTCTAAAATGCCTAGCAGCAAAATATACTTGCAATACATCATAAAATATTAAGAGAGACTAGAACCAAATGGCCTCGCTTGCAAGTTAGATTTGCCCATATTTGTTTCCCATTCTAGAGATTCTTGTCCTCAAGCATCAACTATGTAACTCCTTCTTCCTAGGATGGAAACCACTAATATCCATTTCCTTTTGGTTGTTCTTTACACCTTAGTTAAGAGTGGTTTCCAATATCTCCAATTTAAAATTGTTGCCATTGCCTCCATGAAGGCCTGTGAATGCTCAAATTTCTCATGAGAAGCTCGATTTTCTTATCTACCAACACTAATAGTAGAGCCCTTTCTTTGTCAACCAGGTTGGTGCATTTATTCGTGAGCTCCAACAAAGCAATAATTGAGTTGGACGATTTTTCGATCATGTGGTTCATTTGGGCCAAAGCTTGCTAAAAAGAAATGGATCCATGGAAGCCATTGCTCTAGAACAACAAAAAAGCTCCCCAACGAAATTATTAGCAGCAAATAGGTGTGCCTCACTAATGGGAGACCAGTGCATACAACTGTTGATTTGGGATAAATAGGAGCACCTATAAAGAGATAACGACTCCCACAAAGAGAATTTAAAACCAGGGTGATCCATTCCTTGGCACAAGGGAAAAAAACCTCTTGCACGCGCCATTAAATCACAATATGGGGAAAGGATTTCCACAATAAATAAGGAATTTTCTGACTTAATGCTTGCTCAAGTTTCCAAGAAAATTGAAACTAATGAGCCCAAAATGCCACCAATTTGGCCCAAATGGCTGCTAACTATCTTTGTTGTTGATGATGAGCAAGGTCCTCCAACGGGTGTCATTAACTACTGCGTAGACCATAGTTGATTTACCGTTTAACCTCTACCTTTGTTTTCCTTGATAATGGCACAAGGTTAGCTCAATAATTAAATGGGATGATTATAATGAATCTAATTAGAGTTCTGATGACTAGGATCCTCATTTCAGATACCAAATCTTCCAACCTTATCGTTTACAAATTGTCGCTGACTTATGGAAGCATAATGTAATTTGTATAAAGATTATCAATATCCATCACCCCTTGTTCTAGTCTGGCCCCTTTGTTTGCTAGAGCATCTACCTAAGTATTCAAATGTTGGAGGATATGGAAAAATTTAACTTCCTCGAAATGCTTTAATTGTTGGTTAATCTTTGACATGGTGTTGTAGGGGGGCCTACTAAGGGATTCCTCAATATTTTGTAGTTATTTTATTACCAGCATTGAGTCTCCTCATACTGTTAATCGACAAATTCCTTTGTCTATAGCAATTTCTAGCCCTTTCCAAAAAGCTATATTTTCAACCTAATTGTTTAACATTGTGCCAAAACCCCTAATAAATTAAATCTCTCTTTATTCATGGAGGCAAAAGTTATCCTCATACTTTTGCTAACCCACAATTTTTATTTTATTTTTAATAAATTATTTTTCAAAATTAATCATTAATTACCAACACCAATATTTAATAAAATCCAAAACAAAAAGCTTCCTACATCATTATTACCAGTGATGCCTTCCTTTACTTTGTCTCCTTCGAAAAGTCCAATGGCCCACCTAAGGTGGACTCTAGGACTTTATTTTCGTTTCAAAACTCTATCAAAGTTAAGTGGACCCACATAACGTGGCCTCCATTATTTCATTTTCTTTGAAAACCCTATCAAAGTTAACATGGAACCACCGAAGGTGGGCTCCAATCCTCGAGAAGCATGAAGCATGAGACACACTTTTTTGCATGCATGTTTATGGAGATAGCGCAGTATGTATGGATTTGTGATGTATGTTTATGGAGATAAAGCAGTATGGATTTGTGCTTTTAACATTAGAGCGTAAATATGCATGAATATTTTATTTCCTTGGTGGTTAATTAGAATTTTAAAACAGAGTATTAGTGAAGATTATATAGTGATAACTAAAAGTTCTATATTTGTATTAAAAAATAATGATTAAGATGAATTTAATTTAATTTAATTTATTAATAGTAATTAAAAAGATTATATTATATAATATTAATAACATGATAGTTAAGGATTTATTTAAAATAATTTTTATCTATTAAAATTTTTTTAAAATAAAATTTTGTTCGTCCTTTTCAAAAAAAAATTATATTTCCAAATTAATAAAAGTTATATTAAGATTAATATTTACATTAAAAATTTATGATGAAGATGAAATTAATCTAATCTGATTATTAATAATATAATTATAAAAATATTATTAATAATATAGTTATTAGATATTTTTTTGGGATTTAACTGTATTAAGTAAGTCATTTATCTATGATCATTTCTTTGAGAGGTAATCGTAACTGACTAATTTCTCATGTTTTTTGTATAGTCCATTTAACACTCATTGCATTGGTAACTGACTAATTTCTTCTCATGTTTTTTGAATAGTCCACTTAGCACTCATTGCATCGGTAACTGACTAATTTCTCATTTGTTTTAATAGTCCGCTTAGCACTCATTGGGATTGAAACTAGTGAAATAAATCATTTTTTGAATAGTCTACTTAGCACTCATTGCATTGGGTGATGCTCACAGGGGTGAAGAAGTGGGATTGAAACTAGTGAAATAAATCATTTTTTGAATAGTCCACTTAGCACTCATTGGGATTGAAGCTAGTGAAATAAATCACTTTTTTTAATAGTCCACTTAGCACTCATTGATTTTCACAGGGGTGAAGAAGTGGGATTGAAACTAGTGAAATAAATCATTTTTGAATAGTCCACTTAGCACTCATTGGGATTGAAGCTAGTGAAATAAATCACCTTTTTGAATAGTCGACTTAGCACTGATTGCATCATCGGGTGATGCTCACAGCAGTGAAGAAGTGGGATTGAAACTAGTGAAAAAAATCGCATAACGTCAATCATCACTCCCCGGTAACCAGTACTTCCCAAGAGGTCACTAACTAGGACTTCTTGGGAGGTCACCCATCCCAGATCGCCTCTAGCTCAAGCGCGCTTGTGTGAATTTTTCCCCACAATAAAGCCCGCTTAGCTTGCTACCCCATTTGCAAAACCTTAGCAAGTATTGTGCCTCATGAACCATTCGAGGAGAGTCCCTGGAAGTGATGATTGACACTATGTAATTTATTTCGCTAGTTTTAATCGTACTTCCTCACCCCTGTGAGCATCACCCGATGCAATAAGTGCTAAGTGGACTATTAAAAAACATGAAAAATTAGTCAATTACGACTATCTCTCATGGAAATGGTCCTAGAATAGTATAATTATATAAATATTATATTATAATAATATTAATGAATAATGGCTAAGGTTTATAAATATAATTCTTTGTTTGTTGAATTTCAAAAAACAAAATTTCCTTGAGTCATTTTAAAATTTTGTTTATGTATTTGTAACATTATAGTTTTGATAAATAAAAAAGTTAGGGAGAACAAATATTTTGAAATTGTGATCTTGCATAAATGCATGCAAAACATCTTAATATAGAAATTTTCATTTTCAACCCTTATAATTTCACAAAAATGATAAACAAAGAAATACATATTTATAACCTTAACACCTTTTTATAGTATCTTAATTTTCTTTTGTCTTTTAAAGTTTTATTACACTACAATTTCTCCTTAAATTTAAGTGTAACCATATTTTTCATATTATTATTATCACCTATTCTTTGATGATTTAACAAATCTTTATACTATTTTGTAAGTGTTTGTTTGTTAGAGTTTTAAGTTTTAAGTTATGCTTAGGATCATTGTGGAGGAATGTTGCAATGATAAATCCAATCTCTTTTGTTGCTTTGTGGACTTTAGAAAGGCTTTCGGTACGGTTCCTAGAAACAAACTATGGAATAGACTAGAAGAGCTAAAGGTTCCTTTCGAGTTGAGAGTTGCCGCTATAAGGTTATACGGGAATGTAATTACCAAGTTAAAGAGCAATGAGGGGTGGTCAAAAGATATTAAGTGTAATATCAGAGTTAAACAATGTTTCCCCCTCTCCCTTACCCTATTTGGCATTTACATCGACAAGCTAGAAGGTTGTTTAGAGGAAGCAGGCTGTGCTGGCACAATCTTAGCTGGGATAGTCATCATCCTTCTTCTCTATGCTAACGATATTGTTCTTCTGGCAAGGTGCCCATCTGATGTTGTAAGCAACTTATACTTCTTAAGGATTCCCACTCTACCATGGGTATAACTGTTAACACTAACAAAACAAAAGTTATGATTATCAAATCCAAGAAGGACACTTACGCTAATTTTATGTATGACAATAGTAACTTGGAGGAAGTGTCTTCTTACAAGTACCTAGGAATTGATATTCATCACAAACTCAACTGGAACTATAACATTGAGAAAAGGATTAGTGGGGGGTGGAAAGCTTATTTGGTCTTGAAAATAATTGTAAAACGACAAACCTCGTAATGTGGGATAGAAAGAAGTTCCTCTTCGAAACTTTAGTCAATCATGTTATCTTATGTGGATGTGAGGTTTGGGGTTGCAGCATCTCTAGAGAATCCTGGAGAAATATTGAGCGAATCCAGAAGTGTTTTATAACATATAACCTCAAAATTGAAAGCAATACACCCTATCCTATTCTCCTTATAGAAGCGGGTCTTTCCCTATCGAGAGCCTAGCTATGACTAGGCTTCTGTTGTACAAGCACAAGTTCAATAACATAGGAGACCATAGACTTCCTAAGCTAGCTTTAAATTCTAGCCAAAACCACCTAAGGCTCAAACGAGGTTGATATAAAGACACCAAGGCCTGGTTAAACCATTGGGAGATCGACGAGAATGTTGCATTGAAAAACATTAATAACATTAAAAATATTGTTACTTTTAAGTTCAAAGAAAAAATATGGTGTGAGAAAGATTTAACAGCTAAAAGAAAATTAAGATATTATAAGGAGGTCATCAACCCCACCCTTGAAGATCAAAAGTACCTCTTTGTTTTAACTAGTTCAAAGAAGAAAATTAATATAACCAAGATTAGAACAAACTCTCATGAGCTCCATAGTGAAACAGGTCGTTGGGAAATTCCTAGAACACCATGGATGGAAAGGATCTGTCATCTCTATGAGAATATGAACATTGAGGATGAAAAGCACTTCCTCTTAGAGTGCCCCACATCCAACCACATTAGATCTCAGTTTCATAATCTTTGTTGCAATACTAACCTTCCTAGCCTTTTGCGATATCAAAATTATAGTGAGCTTAGGAGGCTTCTCTCCAAGCTCTTTGAGCATAGGAATACAATCTTAAATCAAACTAAATAATTTGTTTCTTTAGGTCCGATAGACCAAAGTTTGGCCTCAATGGACATTAACCATCATCATCATTAAATATTTAATCATA
>APFE031398315.1:23957-45335 GCA_000404065.3 Pinus taeda | reverse complement strand
TATAATGTTGAAACATTGCTGGATATTTTGATTACCTAAATTTAGATTCGGTGAATGTGGCTCATTTTCAAAATAGAGATACAAAATCTGATCAACCTAAAAATACAAAATCTGATCACACTCTAAAAGATCCGAAATCTAATCACTAACGAGTTTATTATCCAGAAAAAGACTTCTACCTTGTTTTCCTTATTTTAAAACTGTTATAGTTGCATATGTTAAATAAAAAAAGGGGATATTTCCTCTCCATTTTCTTAGTTGGATTTGATTGCAATATGAGTTTTTTGGTAACATGTTAGATTCTTACTAGTGAAACGGTTAAAGATGTACGAGATACTGAATCGTCTATCTAATTCGTACCTCTTTTTAAAATGCTCTCCTTTACTGTCTTTAGAAATCGAAATCCGAATAAAACGCCAGAAGCAGAAAAGTAACCGGCCATTAGCTGTCTCCAGCACGCGCTTCTGGTACGAACGACGAGTAGCATCAGCACAAACCCTCTCAGCTTGTGAAAATCCCCTCATGACCAACTCATGATTCTCATGAACTGTACCACCAATTATTTTATCCGTATAACCTTTAAAATTTCAGGTTCTACCTGTGGCTCAGATGGCTTACAGAGCTTTTCTGGTCCACAAGATCGTAGGATCGTAGGAGGTAGCCAGTTCAAACTCACTACGATACTCAATAGGCCACTGATGACTCTCCAAGAAACTTTAAACCAAAGAAATTGGGAAAGTTCATCGGGATGGACACAGATGACTGTCTAATAAACATTAGACAAAATAAATTGTGAAAAATTAACCTCAGCTGGAGGAGAAAAATGCTTTGAATTTCCTGAAAGGCACGCTGCTTTAAATTTAAAAATGGAAGTATGTAGGATAAATATAACAAGAAAATGTGGAAATCTTAAAATATAGGTATGTAGAATAAATATAACTGAAGAAATTGTGAAAAATTAACCTCAGCTGAAGGAGAAAAATGCCTTTAAATTTCCTGAAACGCACGCTTCTTATATCTTTAAGAGCACAAAGAAAACCGGCATTGCAGAGTAAAGGTCATGAGAACATAAAATGGAAGTATGTAGAATAAATATAACAAGAAAATGTGGAAATCTTAAAATATAAGTACGTAGAATAAATATAATTGGAATTGCTGACTTAAGGTCAGGAGAACATAAAATGGACGGATGTAGAGTAAATATTACAAGAAAATGTGGAAATCTTAAAATATAAGTGTGTAGAATAAATATAACAAGAAAGCACAAAGAAAACCGGCATTGCTGACTTAAGGTCTTGAGAACATAAAATGGATGCATGTAGAATAAATATAACAAGAAAATGTGTAAATCTTAGGGCAGGTGAAACAGTGGCTTTACCACTCACTCATCCCTTTTTCTTCAACGACATTAACATCATGCGTCTCATTAATGGATGTCTGACATACCTGAGTTGTGTTGATTCGTTGAAGTATCACAGAAATCTTAAAATATAAGTGTGTAGAATAAATATAACAAGAAGCACAAAGAAAACCGGCATTGCAGACTTAAGGTCATGAGAACATAAAATGGATGCATGTAGAATAAATATAACAAGAAAACGTGTAAATCTTAGGGCAGGTGAAACAGTGGCTTTAACACTCACTCATCCCTTTTTCTTCAACGACATTAACATCATGCGTCTCATTAATGGATGTCTGACATACCCGAGTTGTGTTGATTCGTTGAAGTATCACAGTATTGGAAATGGCTTTGTTAATTTCACTTTCCAAAGGTTGCAAATTAATTCTGGAATCTTTATCTTGTTTCCGCTCATGAGGGCCATACTGAGCAGACAGAAGAAATTGGGGACTTTCCTTTGAAACTTCCGATTTTCTCCCCGTACCGGTACTTTTTTAATATATCAAACAGAGCTGTGTAATTTCCCGGGGATCATCAGGTCCTTCCACTTGCCTCCTTCCCTGTCACACGGAAACCTTGAAAAGATTCCTGATAAACCCTTATTGTTCGCTGCGTCTGTTCGTGCACTGTACAAGTGTGAAATTGAGGCTTCCTCGCTGGGACACAATGAGATTCGAATTAAAAAGGGAAGAGGAAAGTAACAAATGGCATACAGACAGTGGTGGAATAGCGCCTTTCAATGGTCTTATCTAGCGTAGTTGTCAGATTCGAAATTAAATACGATTTGAATCTGCGTGTAATGAAGACCAGCGTGAAACACACCGCGTCCGCGGCCATGTGCAGCACGCACCGAGACAATTTCCAATCGGTATTAAAAATGGTTTCTTTGTTATGAAAGGGATTATTTTTAATTGTTAGGAGGACAAATAAAAACTATATTTAATGTAAGGAAAAATAATTAAATGGATAAAGTCAAAACTGGATATTTCAAAAAAAAATAGTTAAAAAGTTATAAACTCATTTCATTCATAATAAAATTGGAAAATAAAATTTTATCCATTTTAAATTATTATAGTTTAAGAAAATTAATAAAACTTTTATTAAAAATAGTAATTCCATTTAATTGGTAATAATTTTGATTATAAAATTTGTCCCTATGATTCAAAATATTGAAATTTCAATTAAAAAATAAAAGTAAAATGAAATTTTACCTAAAAAATAAAAGTAAAATGAAATTTTACTAATAAAGAATTTATAATTATAATTATATATATATAGATAGAGAGGGGTGTTAGTGTCAAGTTTTTCTAGGCATTGAATTTATTTATGCATTAAAAAAATGGAAAATATAATTTCTACTTGTCTTAGTTGTGATGCTTTCTATATACATGTACATTTCTAGTATTTTGTTAAGGTTTAGTTGGTTGAGAGATTCTCTCCAAATAGTTAACTTCCTAGATTGGTGTGTGGTTGAGATATTCATTCAACGAAAAGATTGTATGTCCAAGATAGATTAGTTATCTCGAGACATAGTTTCTTGTATTTATATTTTATTATTATTTGATGTGAATATAGAATTTTTGTGTGCCTTTTGAAAATTTAACTTGGCATCAGAACGCGAATATTGTAGCAGAGTGTGGTCGCTTCAATAAGTTGTTGCATGGACTTGTGTGAATCACAGGGCGTTAAATCTGATTTTGACATTGCCAATTACATGGTGCCTTGACTTCGACATTGATTTTGTCCAGAGGCATGTATTTCATGTAAAAATGCATTAATGTAAATCTGTTTGAAGGAATTGAGTGTTTGTTGTTGTGACATTTAGTCTTGCCAACTATTGTCACCAGTTTGAGTCTATGTTGGAACTGGCCATTTCAATAATAGACAAATTCATTTGCAGGATTTATTGATTACCAGATATGATGAAGACATGACATTGAAGATGGCATCAGAAGATAATGATTGGAGCAGCATCAAAGATTAAAGGATGATGGACAACGAGGTGAAAGACTGTGTGAGTTTCTAGAATAGACTCATGACCATGATCAAGTATGAGTCCCACATTGTAATTATAACAAATCTACATGTCACATATAGCTTTGTAATGGTTTGTTGTGGTCCTTGAAATGTTTTATGTACCTAGTATCTTCTTAATCTTGGATTATATTAAAAGGGCATATCGCTGTAAGACCTAGAGATGCATGCATACCCCTTTGTTCCCTAGTGACATCTAGTTGTGGAATCAACTGCTTGGTAGGTACGAGGGTGGCAGGTGTACTCGTATCTAAGCTTGATATGCAATCAGAGAATTGAGTCTTCGATTAAGGGGGAGAATTGTGAGATGGAATAATCTCAAAGTGTGAAGGACCAAGTCAAAGAGAGTTCATCAAGAAGTTGGATGAACCATGTATGTGAAGGACTTCATACTAGACCAACGGTTTCAACGGTTAGGTACCCACACATTTTGATGGATGGTTGTTCCTTTATATAGACGTCGACAATTTGATGATGTCTGCATGAACAAGGTACATGGTGTAATTGCTAGATTGGACCAAATGTAGATTTTTCTTATTGAGATTGAGACAAGTAGTCATTAAGGCAACGACTTGGAAAATATAATTCCTACTTGTCTTAGTTGTGATGCTTTCTATGTACATGAGTATGTTCCTAGTATTTGGGAGTTTGTTGAGGTCTAGTTGGTTGAGAGATTCTCTCCAACTAGTTAGCTTCCTAGATTGGTGTGTGGTTGAGATATTCACTCAACCAAGCAATTGTATGTCCAAGATAGATTAGCTATCTCATGATATAGTTTCTTGTATTTATATTGTATTATTATTTGATGTGAATATAAAATTGTTTATGTGCCCGTAGAAAATGAGCCTTCGGTTAGAAAAGTGATAGTACTATTCTAAAGGGGGACTCGGGAATGAAGAGAAAGGCTTGTTGATTACCTGCAAGTTAGTCCACATAATAAACAACAATCATGGAAGCATAACAGCACTTATTCAACAATAACGATAGCTAAGCAACGAAATATCTCATTAGACTTAGTATGTAATTAAACCAACATATATTGTAAACATAACAAGAATATTCCTACTATATCTATGATACATGTATAAAGAAGTGTCAACTCATAGAGCTTATGATTATGAATGAAATATCCCAAGTACATTATTACATGTATGAAACACTAGATCCAATAGTGGAACATGAAGCCACAAACTTACTTCTCCAAATAATGATCTATCTCCTATTGTTACAAAGTATTTTAAAATCCCTCTAAGTGCTCAAAACTTGGCAATTATGTAGTGTACCCATCCTGATATGAAGTCCAGATCCTCCCTGAAGACTTAACGAAAACATGCCTTGAGTCTTTCTTGAAGAAATAAGCTCAAAACCCTAATTTAAGGCTCCGCGCTACAGTGACACTGGAAACTTGTGTTGATGGTAGGTTGCACTATACTAGCTTTGCATTGGCAACACTGTTTTTACGTAGATACTCGCGTTGATCCCTAGAAGGCAAGTTTTCCCAAAGAGGACAAGAAGCTTCATGATCTAGAGGCTTTCAAAATGACAAGCTGGAGGTTGTTCGTTGTTGATGTGGTCGAATTCTCTTAATATTTCCCTTTGATCTTATCCCTATGATCTTCCTCCTTGAGATGAGGGCCTTCCCCTATCTTTGGAGAGATCCTAACTCCCTCTCCCTACCTATATATTCATCCTCTCCCATTCCCAAATGGTTGGTATCTGATTATTTGCACTCTTATGCTGAGATAGTTCCTGCATGCTATTCATTTTGGCTTGGAGAAGGAGTGCTTGGAGAGCTTGAGCTTGGACTTGGACATTCACTCAAGGAGGGCTTACTAACATCAAGGCCTGGGTTGTATGCTTCGTCTTTTATGCATTAATATATACAACTGTTGGTTCACTTTCCATAAATGCTTGTGTGAATGCATCATTTATCTTAATTCTCCTTGATATGTTAAGTGGATTACATTCGATTATGCTTGTTGTATTTGTATGCTTTGTTGTGTCTTTGGCCTCTTGTGCAGGTATTCAAACGTTGAGAGCAGTAAGGACTGAGCTTGAAGAGAAAGCAATCAATATCTTCATCATAGGAGTACATTATAGCATCAGAACAAGGTAGGTCTCCTTCCTCTTCTCTCATTTCGATTGTAATTTAGGAAAGTGTCTCGCAGATTGTCACATCAGTTTCTAGTCCCACTCATTGAGTTAGAGGAATCGTCTCTATCCGCCGAGAGGATTTACCTAAACAAAAAAATGATGACTCCACTAGGGAAGCTATAACCTTTCCATCCATTCCTTCAGTCAGATTCTTTGATGAGTTTGACCAACCATCAATTTCTTGGCTTGTATGCATCACTGTAGATTTATATCATCATTGGTTTTTTCTTGAGAGTGTTGAGCCTACTCTGATTTTGATTTTTTTTTTTATTTTTTCCTTATTTTCCTTGCCCAGTGCGTTTTTTGCTCTGATAGAAGTGTTGTCAGTACTGATTTTGAATTTACATTCGCGTTGCTCTGCCTTTCATCACCCCTTTGCCTTTAACAGGCGCGTTGATCCCAGAGGATAGAAGAAAATTAGGGTTTCTTCTTATTTTCAGTAGTTTTCAACCTCTGTGAGTGATTTTCCAGTGTAATTACAATGTTTTTGTCTTGATTGTTGTCCTTTTGTGATTACAATTTTCTCTTAACTCTTGTTGGTTTGTGCTTGAGGCTTGATTTCATTTTATGGTTTCTAGGTCTAGGTCACCCTTCACTCGTCACTTGACTTGTTTCTGTGATCGCTTCCATTTAGGAGTTTTGTTGCCGTCAGGACACCATTTTCAAGTTGCTTTCGTTTCATGTTTGTGAAGTTATTTTCATTAGTGTTGGATCATTTTGGTACTTTAAAAATTGCTCTAACTTCATTGTCAAATGTAGATTACAATTGTTTGCTTTGGTAGAACTGAAAGTGGATGCTTGTTTTGATTTCATTGTTTTGAAAAGAAAATTGAAAGGATTTTCTTCATTTAAGTATTTTTTAAATGATTTGTATTCAAAACCAAAAGTGAATGAAATTTTCATTTTAGTTGTTTTGGATTGCATTTCCCCCTTTTCTTATGCATTAGTTTGCATTTTTGAAACAAAGTAAAAGGAAAAGAACAAAAAGATTAGTGCATCTTAGTGAAACAAAAATGATTTTTGTTTCTCATAGGATTGCATTTTGGCATTGCATTTGTTAGTGAAAGTGAAAGAGTTGTTTTCATTTTTACATCTTGCATTGGAAAGTTACAGTGTCATGTTTTGATGCATTTTGCTTGATTGATGGATTGTTTGGTTGTCTCTCTTCCTTCATTAGTTTAGCCTTCATCGAATGAAAATATTTCATTTTTCTCATTTAGCTTCATTATAGGAATTTAGGTGACATCGTTGAGCCATAAAATTGAAACCTAATTCAAGATAAACTTAACATTTACCTCAATTAACCTAAGGAGAATTTGTAACCTAACGCAAATATCTAGAGGTCTAGGCTAGAGACGTGTTTTGGCGTCTTTAAACCTAGAAGTTGTCATTAACTGCCTACATTGTATCCTGGGGGTGAAATCCTATTCCAGTACGGAAGTATATCAGAGGTTCTCCAGTACTCTAGGGTATATCGGAGGCACTCTAGTATGGCAAGTATATGGGAAAACTATCACTGAACAGTTATGCATTAGACAATGCTAACACGGAATTGTGCTCCGCGTACCGTCAAGTATATATTGGGAGACCCCATTAGGTTTCTATCCTTTAGCCACAGGTAACTACACCGTATGTTAAGTCCCTAGTTTTAGCTAAGGTGTATATAGCGGTTCATAGATACTTGATAAACCCTTCTACCTAGATTACCCTTTTTTGATTTATTTTTGTTAAAGTTCTAAAATCAATTAATTGACCACGAAAAAACATCCCACCTATGGAAATACTCCTTAGTAGATCTTAGGTTGATACCAATGGAAACATTTCCTTAGTTCACCAGTCAAGGAAACCCCTCTGATAGGAATCCTAGTTCTTTTCCTTCTTTTGGAAACATTGGTGCTCCTTATATGGCAATATTGTCCCTTCCTGGATTGACCATTGGTCTGCCAGTTTGGTTATTTTTGACCTCGATGATTCTGAGTGTCCAAATTGCTTTCCAACCAAGTTCTCCTCCACCTTAACAACATCAACATCACGTTGATCCTAAATTTGACCCCTCACCTTCTTGGCTTATTTCTTCACCTCATTATTCCTCTTTTCCTAATGAAATTTTGGATTCTAGTAACTAGGATAAGAAGAAGAAGAAGAGGATGAAGAAGAAGAAGAAAACTAAGCAAGGGGGCAACCAAGTAGTCAATGCTACAAATGAAACTAATGAGGAAAAGTCTTTTAACTAACCCCGGAAAGTAAAATTCCCTTACATGTTTTGTAAGGGTGACCACCTTCTTCAAAACTGTCTTGGTATTCCCAAGGTATTAGAAGTGTGGTCCACAAGTTCATATCGACCTTTGTCATCAACCTTTGGCGATCATGTTGGTGATAAACCTTCAAATAGTAATAATAAGGTCCATGGGAAAAATGAAAAACTCAAATTTCCCTGTAAGTTGTGTGAAGGTAATCATCCCTTTCATCTTTGTCCTTTTCTAGATGAAGCTTCCAAAGAGTTGGAAAACATTACAGCTTCCTAGCCTTGTCTTCCAGTTGGTTATCAAAAGTTTTCCCCTGATCCATCACTAGTTGATCCAGTGTTTGATCAAAAGTCATCTTTGGTCAACCCCGCTCTATCTGAAAGTGAGTCTCGTGAGTCCATTCTCAATCAACCATTGGTTAAGAAACCAGTAGACCTAGCTCCACTTTCAATTAACCGTACCTTTCCGGTAGAGAGTGAACCTCATAATTCTCAAATTCTTTTGGTTTCTTTAGTTTCAAATGAACATGAGGGAAATCCTCTCATTCCCGAGGTGCATGGGAGCAGTTCTCTTGTTCCCATAGCTCAAGAGGGAAGTTCTCCTGTTCCTATGACACCACCTCCGAGTATCTTAGTAACTTTTTTACTGGAGTCGACTGGCAGGATATCGTATTCCATCTTATGTGCCTTCCAGATTAGAGTATAGCCTTACCATATGGCTATACCTAGCATAGTCATAGACGAGGGCACATTTGTTAGAATTCCTTCCTCAACTACTTGGCAAGCTTTAGGTTCTCCTTAGCTTTTCCCTGTCACCCAGAATTTGTTAGCTTTTAACAGAGGAACCAATCAACCATTAGGGATCCTCCCTAAGTTTCCTATTACTCTGGGAGGAAATATTGTCTAGACGTGATGGTTGTCCAAGGGCCATTGGATTTTAATCTACTCCTTGGCCGTGACTATGTTTATGTCATGGGAGCTCTTGTTTCTTCCCTCTTTTGAGTGATGTGTTTCCCATGTGAAGGAAGCATTGTGATCATTTATCAACTTACATTCATTGGTCCTAAATCAATTCCCAATCAACCATCCTCCTTAAGTGGTTCTTATTTGCAAGTGGTATGACCCCCACCATAGGTTAATTACGTGGCCACCTGTTCCATGCCCGTATCCACTAATGATCTAGTAGGTGATGTAGTACGCCATGTACTGGGGGTATTGGAGTCTGATTTTTCATTTGGATCCCTAGACATGTATCCCTTCCAGAGTGTTATTCTCCCATCTGATGAGAACCTCTTGGAAGTCATGGCCTCTTTTGGTATGTGTTCAGGTCTATGGAGCAGAGTTCCTTGTCTTGTGTCAATCTCATTAAAAAATGAAACAATGGCCATGGGGATAGTTCTTTTACTATGTCAACCTCATTAAGATTGTTTAAAAATGAAACAAAGTGTCATGAGAATGGTTATTTTCTTGTGTCAATCTTGTTAAAAAATGAAACAAATCCCCTTCCAAATCGAGTCTTTGATTAGATCTCGTAAAATCCCATTCGAGTCTTTCACTTGATCTCATAAGTAAAGCTTCATTCCATCCACCTGTTAGTAACCAGTAGTCTACTTAGGTGAATGAATTGAAGCTTCGGGGGTATGTACCTTGAATTGATTCATTATACTGGGGGCATGTTGTAACAACCCTGGTGAAAATTCCATGTAAAAAAATATATAAATACCATGGATGATGGAACACGTATTCCAAGATGAATGGTGGGAAAAACATCCTAGTGTGTGTTCATTTGGTTGTTTATGGACAAGGAAATTGGAAAAGGCATTGGCTAAGGCATTAAAGTGGAAAAAAGGTATTTTGGCACATTTATTTATGAAAATAATGGAAATTAGGAGAGAAGGAAGGTGAAATGTCAGAGGTTGCATGTGAGGAGGAAATTGAAGGAAAATGATGGAAAATGAAGAAAATATAGGCTTCATTAATAAAAAGGCTTCTGAGGATCAGTGGGCAAGACTTGGTCAGCTTTGTTTTGGAGCTCTCTCATTATTCTCTCTCTCTCTCATACTCTTGGACACTTAGATTTTTCTTGGAGCAAGAAAAGCAAAGAAGGCAAGAGGAAGCAAGGATCAAGCAGGGAAAGGCAGGATCAAGCAGTTACAACAGGCTTCATTGCAGGTATCAACTTGCATGTGTATTTTCCTTGCTAGATTTGGCATGCATGGGATTGCATGTGTTTCCTTTCTACCATGGCATGGGTCTTGCCAAGTGTGACAATATTTTCAGCCTAGCCTTGCCATTTCCTGATAGATTTGATGGGATGGGTTCTCTCATGTGTTTTGTGGGGGATGGTCGGATTGGATTCAAAGCTAAGTGGGGTGGATCTCTGAATTAACAAACACATGGTGGTAGTGGTCCTTGAACCAGACTAAGGATGCATGAAGCCATTGGCCTAGTAACCCCTGAACCAGATTGCGGGTTGCAGTAAATGCAGATTGTGTGCCTTGGTGGGTCTAGGAATCCTTGCCGGTGAATGGTAGGATATACGGTAAAGCCAAGAGGTGGATTTTCTCTCCGTTGGGCCTAGTGATTCTAGGATGGAATGCATGGCAAAGCCTGTAGTGTATGTCTCGGTGTAGGGCCTAGTGATCCCTAGAACAGTCTGCGGATGCACGTAAAGCCTGGGAGACTAGGAGGCACTCAAATTCCTCACGTTGTAGGCGGAGAACTCTAGTGGCATCCACATCGATTGGTGTTTTTTGATGTGTTCTATGAGTCCCACATTCATGCTTAGAATATGGTATGGGGGTGATTGGCAGAAGAGAGACTTGGCTCAGCCAATCTCTGGTTGGGTTGAACGTGGTAGTCCCATCACTGGTTGGTTCATTGCATTTATTAATGAAAAATTCATTCCCTTGATTTTCATGTGCAAATGTACTGATATATATATGGATTTTGATGGTTGATATGTTTATTGTATTTATGTTCCTATTATGTTGTTTATATGCACATTTACCCTGGAGGGTGTTACACATGAAAACTTATCTCAAGCATAGTTTATCTTTTTTTCAAGCTTGTGTAAAAATGAAACTAAACCCAGGCATAGTTCGTTTCTATTTCAAGCTTGTGAAAAAATGAAACATCTTCAATTATCCTCAAGCACAGTTTCCCATGTTTCAAGCTTGTGTAAAAATGAAACCATTCCCACTTTACCTCTCATGATTTCCATCTTTATCAGCCAATTTTTCTAGATGACCTTGGTTTTTTCATTCATCGTCACCATCTCTTTGGCCGATCATATGCTTTCACTTGGTTTTTTACCCTTGCCCAAGGAACATCTGTGATGAGTGATCTTATTAGCTAGTGTCTTGACCTTTACATGTATTGAGTAGTTCCATCATCATCGGAACTAGTTTCTATCCTTTTATACCACTTGTTCCTCCAGGAGGAGTCAGCTTTCAACTCTTTTCTAACTCTCGAAAGATGAAAAGTTTGTTGAGTACTTGTCTTTTCGAACTCACTAAATTAAATGAATTGATGTTGTCTCAATATATGTTTACCCCTTTTTTGGGCTGGGATTGACTATTTACGAAAAAGGAACACCTTGATCGACTTGGTCAAGAGGTTCTCTCAAATATTATTTTCTACCTTTTCGGGTTTGAGAGACAAATTATGAAAAAGGACTGGATGGAGTTTTCTTTTTCATCTCTTTTTCAAACTCTCTAAATATGAAAAAGACACCGATTTATTCTTCTGTAGAACTCATAAAAATTAAATGACGTAAGACTTGTCACCATGACAAGACCGAATTTCTCCTTCCTAGGACTCATACAACTTACTAGGATGGATTCATTCGAGTAATGAAATTACACAACAACAATATGTTATCCCCTTCAAGCTTGTGATTAAAAATAATTGGGGTACTCGCTAGCAATAGTGGGGAAAAATGAAAGTGAAACATCTCTTGTATAGGCAACATGTCGCTCTTGAACATGACCCTCATCTGTTTCTCGTGTCATGTTTGGGATATCCTCACTCAGTCACTTCTCCTTCTGGGTTTGGGTGATCCATTTTGCCTCTCATCTGACTATTCTAATTCGTCATCATGACCCTTGGTCCTATGTTGAGTCAAATGTTGCCACACTCTGGAGTTGTGTCACCGATATGTTCAAGAGAAGTCCTATTTGCAATTTATTACCTATACATTGCCTAAACTTTTTCCTTAGTCCTAGATCATACTCATTTATTCCACTTTATTCCTTGTTTCATGTCGATGATGATAGAATCATTATGGCCCTCCTTCGATGAGTCACTTCCAATCGACTTTAGCTCATTATCCAGGAAAATGACTTAGAAACTCCCTTTCAATACCTTAGAGTTTACATGCCTTAATGGAAATTTCTTCACATTCGATGACAAGTTTTCATCATTGGTCTTCGATTGGATGATTCCACGAGTGTTCAACTTCAGATTCATTTTTCACATTCACGAATTGCATTGTCGTACCTTGAGATCCCTTGTCATTATTGGTGGTTTCTCTCGTGCGTGTTAATGGTTCACATTATTGGTCGGTAATCAAGTGGCTTTCTAGCATGTTCGACTTCGACACATTCATTCACGTGTTAGGATTCGTACTTTGATTAGGTTGGGATAGAGTGCAAGACCCTGAGTTTTGCCTGATATAATTCAAGCATGTGGAGTTATGTATTATTCATGATTGTATACATGTTTCCTCTATACGAATGGTTGTAACCATACTGTGGGACCTTATGTCTATCATGATGATGATCCTTCTATATCAGGTCGCTGCATCCATACCATGGATCTTATACTTCCAAACAATCCTTTTCATTTGGATGGTTGCGCCAATATTGTGGATCTTTTCACATGGTCCTTTCTATCCGGATGGCTATGTCCATACCATGGATTCATGTTTTGATATATATGATAGAGGTATCATATATGTATATGTATATGTGTCCTTGATTTGCAGGTCTCCCGACGGTGTTTGTTCTAGTCCTTGCACTAACTCGTAAAGAATCTCAGCCATCACTCCCTGCTCTGCCTTCATGCTTTAGGGGGCATATGTTACATAATATTTTGTCATACCTCATAGTGCCCTAAACTTGGCAACTATACAGCATACCCATCCTAATATGTAGTCCATATCCTTCCTAAAGACTTAATGAAAACATTCCTAGAGCCTTTCCCGAAGAAATAAGCTCAAAACCCTAATTTTCGGGTCAACACGACTGTGACACTGGCAACTTGTGTGTATGGTAGGCTGAATTATACTAGCCTCACATTGGTAGCATAGTTTTTACTTGGACACTCACGCTAATCCCTAAAAGGCAAGTTTTCCCAAAGAGGACAATAAGCTTTTTGATCTAGAGGCTTCCAAAATGACGAGCTAGAGGTTGTTTGTTGTGGATGTAGTTGAATTCTCCCAATATTTCCCTTTGATCTTATCCCTATGAGCTTCCTCCTTAAGATGAGGGCCTTCCCCTATATTTGGAGAGATGCTGACTCCCTCTCCCTGCCTATATATTCATCCTCTCCCATTTCCAAATGGCTGGTCTTTGATTATTTGCACCCTTATGCTGAGATAGTGCCTACATGCTATTCATTTTGGCTTGGAGAGCTTGAGCTTGGATTTGGACAATCACTAAAGGAGGGCTTACTAACATTAAGGCCTGGGTTGTATGCTTCCTCTTTTATTCATTAATATATACAATTTTTGGTTCACTTTCCATAAATTCTTATGTCAATGCATCATTTATCTTAATTCTCCTTGATCCATTAAGTGGATTACATTTTCCTATGCTTGTTGTATTTATATGTTTGATTGTGTCTTTAGCCTCTTATGCAGGTATTCAAATTCTGTGAGAAGTAGGGACTGAGCTTGAGGAGTAAGCGATCAAGATCTTCAATAGAGGAGTACATTATAGCATCAGAACGATGTAGGTCTCCTTCCTCTTCTCTCATTTCAACTGTAATTTAGGAAAGTGTCTCGTAGATTGTCACATTGGTTGCTAGTCCCACTCATTGGGTTAGAGGGATTGTCTTTGTCTGCGGAGAGGATTTACCTAGACAAAACCTATGCACTACAAATAATCTAAGGAAAGACTCCAAGAATCCAATTGCTTAGCTTGAGTTATGAGGAGCTATTTATAACTAATGACAATGACTTTTGAGCTTCCTCATAACCATTTCACTTTTGTGAATATTCACATTCTATAAATGATTTTTTACATTCCATGTGTGGTTATTCACATTATACATGTTTCTCTTGGACTTCATTACATACAACTTATTACAAAAGAAAATTTACATATGAGATGAAGGCTATATGAGAAAAAACTGAGAATCAGATTTTTTTTTTTATAAAATTAAAAAATAATTTGCTTCCTCACGAAGCTCATTAGTGATTTATGTATGCCATGCTTTGAACTATTTTGAGATGACTTAGACCCAAACTGACAATTCCCCTGCATAATGCATCTTCACCTCTAATGCCTCCTTCAATATAGCCTTGGGGCTTTATTGTACATTATTCCATAGCCATGAGAGTTTCGTGTGAGCGTTGACTGGTATGATGGCGTATTGTAGAATAATTCCTTTAATGATCTCCAAGCCTTGTTGATTTGATGCTTGTTTGAAATTTTCTATGTACCGTCTGATCTCCTGGAAGATGATTTCCCTGCCTCATATTTATTCGAGTGATCCTACTAGAGGCATCCCATGTTTCTATGATAGAGACTTGAAACCATTGTGTAGTCAATTGTAAGGGACAATAGTGCTAATCGACTGTTCTCCAAGTCGCATGTAGTTCTGATGGTGGAGTCTCAGCTGAACTTTATCTATCTCATCAACAATCCTATCTTTTATTTCCAAATGTTGGAGAGCATCTAGATACCTGGAAACCCATTCCTAAAGTTGGTCAATCACTTTGTTCACCACTTTTAGGATTTTTACCACTTCTTGTGTTTTATTCTGAATGCCAACAAGAGGAGCCACCACTTATCATCTCATCATATAACCTTTCTATGGTGTCCTCCATTGGCTTCAGTTCCTCCTGCATGGCTGACTGCCATTTTGCAAATTTGAAGCTCTATGAAGATAACCGTTGATTCTCTGCTGCAAGGTGTTCTGCCTATTTCTTCACTGCAACTAGTTCTCTCCTTAATCTAGCATTCTCATTCAACAAATATTCATAGTTTTCCTACGCTATTGTAGCAAAAGAAACATTTTCCATCATGATTTCCTTGGGATTCCTTCTCGTATTGGAAGTTATCACCTTCTATAGATACTACTACTGGGTTTTGAGGATCATTTGAGAAGTATATTCGTCTCTCCTGCATGATCCTCTTCTTGTGCTGATGAAACATGTCTTTGCATACATCCATGACTCTATCCTTAGGTGGAGGTGTGATTCCAATTTCACCAAAAGGGAGATGACCACCTATCAGTGGAGGTTCTTCTGGAGAACCTAGTTCATCATCAATGGCTAGATGGTATCCTCTTCCTCTAGCTCTTCTTCCATATCCTAAGTCAATTATTCTTCTTCCAGTCTCTTTGTTGCTTGTTCCTCATGGGATTGCGTTTGTCATTCTTATCCTTTCCTCTTCTGATTGTTTTTTCTTCCTAAGAAACTCATCTTGCTTCCTCTTCTCCTCTTCTTCTACTTCTCTCCTCTCTTGTTTTTCTTGAATAGCTCCTGTGCTCAACGGATCAACTTTCCATTTTCTGTTTCTTTCTCCTGTCAAATCATACTTTATCCTCTTCCTAAGAGCTACACTCTTTGTTTGAGTGGTTATTTTTTCTGCCTCCTGCACCCACATATCTTGAATTGGTCTCCATCCCTAGATGTGTTTTTCTAATTGCATTGTACAAGTTATTCACCTTATCATCTTCTGTTGTGGACATTAATGAATATCCCCAATTGAAACAAATCCTTTCATAATGTTTCCTACACACTCTCTTGGGATCATATCCATGAAAGTATTTAGTTGAGAATTGTAAGTGATTGAGCTCCTATATTTCTATAGCTACTACCTTGTGGATCTTTAGTTCATACAATCCGATCCTCAAAGAGAAGGCGGGACAAGGGGTTTTCTCTCTAATGTGAATGACTCCTAACAACCCATTGTCAAACTGATATGCTACTTCCTACATGACCACCTTATTGGTCACATATCTGCAAACCAATTAGCAATATCATGCAGTGACTCCTTCACCTGATAAATCATGCAAGTAGGATCGATCTCAAATATCATATGGAATATGACTACAAATAAGTGCTCATCCAATTTGTCATATGCACCTCTGAAGCTTTATTTTGACAACACTTTGCAGTGGAAGTAAACTGGGAACTTGTTCTGAGGGGTATAGTTCCAATACATTCCTAGGAAAGCATATTGTGCATAGGTTCCATCTAAAACAAATGCAGACATATAGGATTATGGTTCCTGATTCACCCTCAAAGATGATTTTGCCTGCTCCACATGATGTTGCAACTCAAATGACAATATATCTACCCAATTGAAGATCTTACCACGGATGACCACCATATTGAGGATATATATCCAGTTTTCCTCAAACACCTTAGCATTCTTCTACATGCAACCAAAAACACATGGAAATAATATATTGATATAAATCTCTGAGAATCCCTGTCAGATAAGTTGTCAGATATTTTTTGGGCCTAAGTATCTTGTAGTAAGACTACATCTCTTCTCCATAGTAGGTGGTGAGATAACTATGAATTTCACTACGAAGCACAAGTTGATAGTCATCCATGTGTATAATAATCCACTCAATCACTTTTGCACAGGGGAAGACTTGAAATTTTTGTGCAACCCTGTGTATCTTGGACTACTTGATATTGATGTATAATTCCAAGTCCTCCAAAATCTCAAGAAATTGTTTCTGCATGAATGTGTCTTTTATGTCGTTCATGGTTGGCTTTGTCACTTCAATTGTTTCCTCGATGCTTTCTTTTGAGGCCTCTTTGGAGGCCACTTTAAATGTATAGGGAGGCATGACTCCAACAAATGATGAAAGAGTGATAATACTTTTAGCTCGAACACCTGTTTGTGGAAGCACACTCATGGTGACATGATTAGCTTTATGAAATATCCTAACTATGCAGTAATATCTCAACAAATCATATTCAAATAACCATTAAATGTAACTGAGAATATAAATCTATTAATGACAACAAATAGCCACATGCATGGGTAGAAAATATACATGTACACATGGAGGGAGAACTTTAGAAGAATGAAGGGGTTTCAAGGGTCATTCAGGGCTTTGTAGTGTGCTCCTGTGCTCAAGCAAGAGAAGGAAAACCTCAAGGGTGCAAGGCCACACTCCTAAGAGACGAAGGAATGAGTCTTTAGGCCTCGAGGCCTTCATGGCACTCTCATGTGCCCAAAGAGACAGAGAAGGCACACTAGCACACTTCAAAGAGATGAAGGAACAAAGATTTGGGCCCTTAGGACTTCAAGGTTTGCTCATGTGCTTAAGGACAAAGAGGGCACACTGGTGCATGCCGAAGAGATGAAGGGAAAACATTCAAGCCTTTGGGGTGAACTTATGCTCTCAAGGGGGGCACAGTTGTTCGTGACAAAGGAGTGCGCTCAAGAGGAATTTTTTTTTTGGGCATAATTTTCTAAGTTCATCGAGCTTCGAGTTCTAGAAGTGTGCTTTGATAGAGAATGGCTCATGGACAAGTTGAGAAGCAAGATTGCATGATAGAAATATGAAGAGGAAATATCTACAATATTTTATGGATGTTGTCACAATCATGGTTAGGATGTGAAGAGTCAAGAAACATGCTTAGTTTCAGCCTGCGTAAAAAAATTAACACTTGTAGAGGCAAGATTGAATAGAAATGCTAGTAAATAATATGAAAATTAAAGAAACACTAGCAAGGAAAGAAAGATTGATAACAAAATCATGAAAGGAAATCAATAGATTCAACATGAAAAACATACCTGTAATATAGATTGATGAAGAGTTTATCGATCCAAAGATGTGTGCCCAACCTAGATGAGAATGATTATGAGAATGAATGATTAGCTGGGTTAATTTAAAAGAGATACATGAAAAACTATCTCATGCATCATCGCCACTAGTCGAAAAGTGAATGAGTTAGTTGAGGGAAGTTAAGTGGGATCCCATTTTCTAGGAGTGTGCCCACATGCGACAAGGAAGTTCATGCTTGCATTTAACAAGGGTGCATTTCTTCATGTTGAACAAATGCAATCAACGAGGGTGGAATTACTAAGTATGAAGGAGTGCCCACTTCTTCATCCCAAAGGAGTGTGCTCAACCCAAGGGCAAGTCTTCATCAACTTGAAGTGCACTTTTTCCTTAAAGGGTTCTTTTCTTGCTTTTGTTTACTTTTTATGTGTTTTCTGTGTGTGTGCATTGCGAAAAGTCTAGTTTCTAAGTCAATAAAATTTATGAGTTCACCTAACCATGGACAATATAACATAAGTGATTCTCAATGTTAGATGACGAAACTTGGAAAACATTGACTTAGGAGGATGCGACACTAGGAGAAAACATAATAATAACAAAACAAATAATGTGACAACACTAAGGGGGTTGAAACGACAGCTAATATAGGCTCCAAAATTGACTTAGGAAAAGAATTTGGGGGGTCATTGTTGTAGCGACAACAAATATATATGTCAATTGATTTTATTTGGTTCAGTTGGGGAAACCTTTTGTATATTAGAAATATATTTTGTGAGGAGAAACCATTGGAGTTTTATAAGTGCATTATCCAATTGATATCAAACAATTGGCATAATTAGTGGAAATTTTTGTTAGCAATAGTCCCTATTTGGAATGGCTTTATCTCAGAGGGAGAGAAGACAATGGATAGTATGCTCAAGGGAAGTGAGCATAGCTAGTCAATCAACAATAGTAGTGGAATATTAAGCCAAAAATTGTATCACCAACAAATGGTATCAACAGTAATAGTTGTACCATTTGCAGTTTGGATTGGTAGAATAATGAATTTGGCATATAAGAGTGATTGGCCATTGGTCCTCACAAGAAAAATCAACAGTCCTAGAGTGTAAGAAACTAGATGAATATATTAAAGAGATAATATATGTTCAAGGGGAGTATATTAAATATATCCAACACTCTAGAGAAGAGTAACAACTACAAGAATCCACAAGGACATTTTTTCTTGATTACAGGAATTGTGATCCCTTGACATTGATGTCAAATAGAGAAGTTTTTCCTCCTTCGAGAAGTAGAAAGAAAATATAATATTAGGAGGTTGATTTACTAATTCTTGTTTTACAAGTATCTTTGGCCAAGTTTGCAAGGGGGAGAATTAGCAAAATTTGGGTGCTTAAAAGGAGAATGAATATCTAGAGAGAGAATGAGGCCTTTGTCATTGATGTCAAAGGGGGAGAATGGGCCAATATGATTATTGGATGTAACATCTCTAGAGGGACCATCAATGTAAAAGGGGGAGATTGTTGGCATTGTTAGGTTGGCAGTTGGCCTTGTTTTGTTGGCATTGATGTAAACCTAAGTGTAGTAATGTCAACCTTATTCCATGGATGAGATGATTGCTTCAAGGAGATGTTGGCACAAAAGTGACATTAGGGAAAGACCCTGGGTTCAGGCGCAAAGGGCCAACAATGGTTTGTTGTAGTCTAGGACAACATTGGAATTTTCACCTTACCCTAAGGGATAAGGAGTCTCACCCGAGGCGTGTCGTGACCAAAAGCAAGAAGGGTTCAACATAGGGTTAGGGATATACTAACCATTAATCTGTAAGTGGCTCTGTGCATATTCTTAGGCTAACATTATATTAATCATTACAATAAATCTACCATGTGCATAGACTTGCAACGCATTCAAAATTTTAGTGGGTCCGTATAACATAAGCAAATACACACTTCATACTAAGAAACCAGTCTAGCTCTTCATTCATCTTAATTGAACAGTATAGCATTACATGATACATTGGCCTCAACCACAAATAAATACATGAAATACCCGATTACATGACCCGACTGCTTGCAACAAACTTAGCCCACTTCCCAGCTACTGCTCTAGTCGTCATTTTGGATGCTCTGAGAGCTCGCATCCTCCTCGCTGCTCATCCATGACTGGAATGCTTCAACTAGCCCATCAATCCATGACCAACCCCTTTCTCCTTATGGATTTCTCCTTTTGTATTCCTTCTACCGCTTGCACTACCAATTCTCACTTGATTTTTTCTTTCCTTGGCTGTCTCTCGTCCACCTTATCCTCTTGGTTGTCCCTACTTTCTACTGACACCTTGTAGGTTTTAACCCCATACAGAAATTACCTGCATAAGAATTCTAAAACATAGAATATAAACAATGCGAGAGCATAACACATAAAACACATATACACAGAGATTTTCCCCTGGATCCCAAAACCGGGACTACTAGCTTGATTTTTCATTATTTTCCTTTCAATGTTATAAAACATATTTATACATGTCGAAGCATTCACTACCATGGACTGAAAACCATCACATCCAAAACCATGGACTGAAAACCATCACGTCCAAAAAAAACATGTGTAAAAAACATGCACAAAACCATAGGTGGGTATGCCCAACCTAACATAGGTTCCAAAACCGAAATTGACCCCATAGAGTGGGGTTACCTATACCCCTCAAATCCCCTGTCAGTCCCCTCGCTATGCAATCAGCGCAATGAAGGAGGGGCTCTGCCCCCCTTCTAACCCCCCAGTTAACTACGTGGGATAGTCATGGAAAGGATATAACACAACCCAACATTCTCCCACTTTTCGTTTTCTTTCCATAGGGGACTAGAAGAGAGCTGAGTTATTTATCTAGCCCTGCAACACCCATTGTTTCTCTACACCAAGAGAACTTCTCAGAGCTCACAGATTCTGTCAATGCAGTGTCCACCTTTACCAACAACACCTTTTTGTCTTCTATCATATCCCTCACAAAGTGATATTGAACATCAATGTGCTTTGTATTTGAATGATATGCAGGGTTATTTGCCAAGAAAATTGCACTTTGGCTATCACGGTCTATCCTTATAGCTCCCTGTACTAACCCCATACCTGAACATAATCTTTTCAACCAAACTGCTTCCTTGCTTGCATGAGTGGCTACCATGTATTCTGCCTCGGTAGTTGATAGTGCCACTACAAATTGTTTCTTACTCATCCAACTGACTACACTTGCAAATAGGTTAAACACATACCCACTTGTAGTTCTTCTCTGATCTAGATCTCCGGCCTAGTTTGCATCAACAAAGCCACGAATATCCAACACTTTTTCCAATCCTGGTCTTCCTTGGTAACACAAACCATAATCACTAGTGCTGCGCAAATACCTAAAAACCCGCTTCACTGCTGTCTAGTGCTCCTTCCCTGGTTTTGACATAAACCTGCTCAATACTCCCACTGCATGTGCAATTTTTGGTCTAGTACAGACCATTGCATACATCAGGCTACCAACTACACTTGCATATGGAACACGGGACATGTCCTCTTCCTCTTCTTGTGT